>JAPJBO010000260.1:0-260775 GCA_030068145.1 Diplonema papillatum
GGAGGCGTCGATGGGGGTAGGCAATGGATCCGTCAAACGTCTTCCTTTCAGCCAAGGAGGTGTCGATGGGGGTAGCGAGGGAGGGTCCGTCGTACGGCTTCCTCGCAGCGGCCAAAGAGGTGTCGATGGGGGTAGCAACGGGGACACGATGGAGCTGGGGGAAGTGGTTCGGCGGCCTTGCGGTGATCGAATGGCGGCGATCCGGGAAATGCGCGGTTGACGGGGGCAGCTGGACGGAGCCCGGCGTGGCGGAGCTTCCGACACCCGAATGGCGGCGTCGAGGGGAGTCACTCGTTGAGCTGAGCGTGGACGGGCTTCGAGCGCCCATCGAGTAGCGGCGGGGGAAGTGCACGGTTGAGGTGGACGTGTGCTGGTTCGGGTGGCCCGGTGGGCTGGGGGTTCCTGCCACCGCTACCATCCGGTGGGCGTCTGAGGTCGAACCCTGGCGAAGGTTTGCCCGTGCAAGACCAGGAAACCTGGTGGCGGGCGAAGCAGGCGGCGACCCAGCAGAGCTGAGGACGTCCCTTGCAGTGCGGGATCCGGAGGCTAGTGGAAACATCGCTGGATTCCGTGCTGCGGACCTAACCGCCTGCCATCTCGGCTGCTGAGACGCTTGCAGCAGCGCATCGCGAACGCTGACGTCGTGGGAGCTGGTGTTCGGGTATACCGACCGCAGCGACGTGTGACTCTGGTTGTTGGGTGTCACAGGCGGGGTGTACTCCGACAAAGGGGACGCAAGCGGGTTCAAGGCATCGCTGGTGGGGGATATCCCGGACGTCATCACATACAGGTTCGCTGCGCCCGAGCTGCCGAGGGATCGATTGGCGGACACGGGGGTGCCCCGGGCTCTCTCCACTGGAGAAAACTGGCATGGATCTTCTTTCTTGAGGCTGTTCAAACCGAAAGGCTTCCCGTTCCGGACTGACGTCGACATAGTGTCTGACGAAGGTATCCGGAAACTGGTCTTGACCGTCGAAAGGGTTCCCCCCGTGTCTGCAAATGGTGCGTCTTCCGTCTGGAAGTGCTTCATCGAAACGTGCTGCATCGTGTCCTCCATGTGGCTGGCATGCGAAGGCGTGCGAGCAGCCAGCGGATCGCTGCTATCGGATTTTGCCGCCTTTGGTCCAACTCCCCATTCGTCGTTCTGCAGCCGGTCCCTTCTTTCGGTGCGCAAGAGGCAAATTTCGGTGAACACGTCGAGAAGAGCCTTGATGACGAGGAAACAAGTCGCGGTGTACAACAAAATTTGCGTCGTGAGAGTCGTCCAGTGGTTCGGGTCGTTCTCGTAGAGCGTGATTGCGGCGAATATCAACGCGACTGCCTCGCATAGCAGCATCGCGGGGTCAATCAAGTTGTCTCGCTGGCGCACGTGCGGTGCATACCGCAGCTCGAGGAGGAGAAGCATGCAGAACACCAACGCGCTCGCCAGCTTCGCGTGCCCACACTGGATGTGGTTCGACGTTGGCGTCGCTGTTATAACCGCCAAGGTAAACGCGCCCAAAAACTCGAGCAGCGCCCACCAAGCGGTGTCTTGCCGGTACGTCAACACCATCGAAGAGTAGCGCAACACCCAGTGCTTCTCTGGACTTGTGCTCACCCACTCACCCGGACCGATGACAAAAACCAGCCAACGATGTACAATTACGCCGTCGTAGCGGAACCGTGCTCTGTATTGTGTACCTTCGACCACCCTCCGGAACACCCATATCGGAACAAGGATACAGAGCGCCGACACACCGCACCCCAGAAACCAGGCCCACGTCGACGGGGCGTTGAGGAGGAGGAGCATGCCGCCGAGTGCGGTGCCTTGGTACAGCCAGATCACGATGAAAAGAGCCGACGACGGAAAGCGAACAAAGCCCCGCACGTCAAGCGGGAGCGATTCCGAGAACAAGGGTCGCGCCGCTAAGGCGGCACGGTATATGAGGTAGGTGATCCAGTAGAACCCCACCATGAGCGCGGTGTTGCCAATGACGCACCCGAGGGCGTGGCTGCCTTCTACTCTGAATCGCAAAGGATGCAGCACAAGCGGCAGCTCGTAGTCACCGTCCACCCGACAATCCATCGACACCATCGCAAGCGTCGTCATCGACGTGGCTGCCATGCCCGCCGCCGCCAACGAGACGAACGACCCGACCGTCGCTGTATCAGTCACCGACTTAGGAACCGTGCGCAGCGTGCCATCGACTTCGTTCTCAACCACACTGGAAACGGGCGACTGCGTGGACGGACTGTCTGAGACGGGACCCTCTGTTTGGCCGGGGGAAGGGGCAGTAGTCGGTGGAACAGCAGTTGCCGGAGCAGCAGTGGCTGAGGGTGCAGCAGTGGCAGTTGCAGTACTTGGAGCAACAGTTGCCGGTGCCGCAGTAGTCAGAGGTGAAGCTGTTGTTGGTGCAATAGTTGCCGGGGGTGCTGCAGTAGTTGGAGCAACAGTTGCCGGTGCCGCAGTTGTCAGAGGTGAAGCTGTTGTTGGTGCAATAGTAGCCGGGGGTGCTGCAGTAGTTGGAGCAACAGTTGCCGGTGCCGCAGATGTCAGAGGTGAAGTTGTTGTTGGTGCAATAGTTGCCGGGGGTGCTACAGTAGTTGGCGCTGTAGTTACCGGTGCCACAGTTGCTGGTGATGTACTCGCTGGTGCTGCAGTTGCTGGTATTGCAGTTGTTGGCGCTGCAGTTCTCGGTGCCGCAGTTGCTGGTGCTGTACTTACCGGTGCTGCAGTTGCTGGTAGTGCAGTTACCGGTGCCGCAGTCACAGGTGCTGTAGTAGCCGGTGCTGAAGTTGCTGGTGATGTGGTTGCTGGTGCTGTAGTTGCCGGTTCTGAACTTGCTGGTGCTGCAGTTGCCGGTGCTGAGGTAGCTGGTGCTGAGGTTGCTGGTACTGAAGTTGTCGGTGCTGTGGTTGCTGGTACTGTAGTAGCTGGTGCTGAAGTTGCTGGTGCTGTAGTTGCTGGTGCTGTAGTTGCCGGTGCTGTAGTAGCCGGTGCTGAACTTGCTGGTGCTGCAGTTGCTGGTGCTGTGGTTGCTGGTACTGAAGTTGTCGGTGCTGTGGTTGCTGGTGCTGAACTTGCTGGTGCTGAAGTTGCTGGTGCTGTAGTAGCCGGTGCTGAAGTTGTCGGTGCTGTAGTTGCTGAAGTTGCTGAAGTTGCTGGTGCTAAAGTTGCTGGTGCTGTAGTTGCTGGTGCTGAAGTTGCTGGTGCTGTGGTTGCTGGTGCTGTAGTAGCCGGTGCTGAACTTGCTGGTGCTGCAGTTGCTGGTGCTGAAGTTGCCGGTGCTGAAGTTGTCGGTGCTGTAGTTGCCGGTGCTGTGGTTGCCGGTGCTGAAGTTGCTGGTGCTGTGGTTGCTGGTGCTGAAGTTGCTGGTGCTGTAGTTGCTGGTGCTGTGGTTGCTGGTGCTGAAGTTGCTGGTGCTGAAGTTGCTGGTGCTGGAGTAGCCGGTGCTGAACTTGCTGGTGCTGCAGTTGCCGGTGCTGAAGTTGCCGGTGCTGTAGTTGCCGGTGCTGAAGTTGTCGGTGCTGTAGTTGCCGGTGCTGAAGTTGCCGGTGCTGTAGTTGCCGGTGCTGTGGTTGCTGGTGCTGTGGTTGCTGGTGCTGGAGTTGCCGGTGCTGTGGTTGCCGGTGCTGCAGTCGCTGGTGCCGCAGTTGCCGGCACTGCAGTTTGCGGTGCAACTGAGGATGGTACAGACGTCGGAGGCGGCGGAGCCGGTCCCGAAGGCTGCCTTGGTGTTATGCATGAGTACTTCATCTGAAAGTCGTTCGCGTCAGCACACGCAGCCAGCTGTATTTTGCTTAGGACATGGTCCTTTGGGCAGCTAATGTCAAAGTTGGCGTATCCAGCGACTGTGGTGCTGGTGCTGCCTATCGTGTAACAAGGGGAAGTTCCATCAAACTTTTCATTCTGTGAGTAGCCGTACCACGCCTTGGGCTCACCGATGGAGTAGTCGTAGGAGAACTTGGTGTCTGAATTGCAAGTGGTCCAGATCCACTCTTTTAGTGCGTAGTTCGCAGCGTCCGCGCTGAATACTACCATGTCCGCCATTGTGGTTGCTGTTTCGCACGTCGACTTCCGTGTCGTCGGAGAATTGCCGTCGAACACGTCCGTGTCGCACCGCGAACTGCACTGGAGGAAGCCTGCACCGCAATTGCCTTGTACGAATTGGAAGCCGACCAAATACCCGGCCGCGCAATCGCACTCCCAATGCGTGGACTGAAAGACTGCGCTGGAAGCGTAGCAACCGCCCGTGAACGAAGAGACCGCGCTCTCAGCGAAGCCTAGATGCAGGACAAAAAGCCACAGCGGCGCCGCTAGCGGAGCACGTGCCCTCGTCGAGGGTTGGCGGCGCATCAGTCGAACTCTTCGCCGTCGGCGGTTCTCTTGAATTTCTTGTGCTTTATTTCTTTATTTTTTATCGCGTCTGGCAGCAAGTGCCAGACCAACCCGACCAACCCATCCTGTGTTGAACGGTTCCTTGAGGCGGGGAGCACGGGATTACGAGAAGATTCCTACTTGTACACACCCCAGGTGTCACCCGCAAGCCCGGTGCCGTTTGTCAAGATACGTAGAAGGCGATCCTGTGCTGTGTGAGCTGATGCGTATCATATATCACAGCAGCCGGCCACCTGGCCTGGAGCGGTCTGTGATGTCGCCGGCCGATTAGAAGAGCGCTCGTCTCTTCGGTCCAATAGGCCTATTTTATCATTTCACCGGGCTTCTGTTTCTTGATATGAGCAAACTGAAAGCCAACAGAACTTCCAATCTCTCGCGTGTCTAGCATATCGCATAATCACTCAGCTGCAGGAAAAGAAAGCAACAGCGATGCTCCTAGTAACGGCGAGTGAACAGGGCAGAGCCCTGAACCGGTGTTCTGCGGATATCCGGAATGTGGCGCAAGCTGCTTGAGGACACACCTGGCGTCGCAGGTAAGTCCCCTGGAACGATGAACGTAACCACTGACCACACTGAATACTCTGAATCATCTGCCCCAATTCTGCTGTCGGCAGCTACCAACAACTGTTGCAACCGACGCGAGTTGCACCGCGAGCGCGCTGAGTGGGCCTTCCGAGATACCTCGCGAAAGGCTGGCGCAGTGTGGTGCCCATCAGCATGCCGGCAATTCCCACTGTTGCAGCGACAAAAAAAGTCTTTAAAAGAGATAAAAAAAAAAAGAAACGAGTACAAGATTCCGTGGGTGTAACCATAAATGGATTGTGGCCCTTTAGTTCACTCTTTTTTTCACCGCGGTGATGTGCGCGGGGGGGCGTCGTCGTAGTTGGTGTTGAACAAGAGCGGTAAGAAAGGTTGTGGGGATTTTCGTCAGCTGGGTGGGTGGGGGGAGTGGTTTCGATGGCTTTTTTCTGTGGCCAAACGCATTTGATCAGAAGTTGCGCACCATGGTGAGGTGGCTATATTGAGCCGCTGTGAGCTCATTCGCGGGGTCGTATCAGAGAAATACGTGGTGTGGTGGCCGAGTGTTCCTCTCAAGCCAGTCAAGGATTCTGCAGGAAAAGACATGCAAAAGGCGGTTGTATCTTGAGGACCTGGCGAGGTTGGCAGACCGATGCGAAGACGGGAAGCAGTAGTAGTAGTAGTTTGAACTTGTTATGCAGCAACAATCTGTGACGATAGATTGCACATAGTAGTAGGTATGTGTCGTCTGCCGAAGCAGCCGGAGACAGCAGGCGGGGGGCAGGTCTTGCTTTACTTTTCCCTTCTTCATGGAGACCCGACCCCGGCATCCATGACTGTCCAATCACTGTCGAGAAAGTTTGCGCCTATTGTGATGAGGTGGTTGACCAGGCCCCCACGAAGCCTTATACACAACACACGAGGATGCAGCCCTGCTTAGGTCTGCACTCAGCCATCAGGCCAGTGGCTGCTAAGGACCTCCCGACCGGGAGGTTTGCCACTTTTGTGGCCTTCTATTCGCCGGGCGGTGCTGTAGCACCTGTTCCCCGTCGCATCAAGTACATGATGCTGGTGGTTGGGCGATCGGCGACCGCGACTCAATTAAGGTGCGGTCAACAGTGTCGTCACGTGAAGGCCCCCCCCATGACACCTAAGACGGGGAGCAAACAAAAATTAGTAGGGGCGCTTTCTTCGTGCGCACTCGCGGAACTCACCTGCTTTTTTGGTAAGTTCCATGTAGTACTAATTTTTGGTACCAACAAAGCATTGTTAACACAAAATATAGCATTTATTTGGCAAGCTGATTTCCGTTCACGTGCCAGTGCAGTATGTTCGCCCGTTCAGACGTTCGACTCTCACATGGCCACTCGCTGAAATACACTGAAAATGCGCTGCTTCGGGCCGGGCAAAAAACACCGGCTCGGGACGGTTCGCATTTGTGGTACCCCCGAAAACCGAAGTAACGAAGAACGTAAGAACTCAGCACAAACTACGCAGGAACTCCGCAGGATAGGCCTGGAACTAGTGTGATGGACCTTTCTTCGGAGGGGCTCGCGCACTCAAAGAGACTTATACGCACAAACTACGCAGGAACTCCGCAATACGGGATAGAGCTACGATTTTGTACACCGCATGCAGCCGGTGGCTAACGTGCGTTGTCTAAACGGTTCTGACAGGGCTTGTATAACTTGCCACTGCGGCGAAAAAGTCCAGTACACTTATAAAAAGTAGCCCCCTCGCTGCTTCACAATTTCCTCACGAACTACACACCAATTTGGTTCACTTTTTTTTGTTTTCCTGTCGGCATCTGGTGCCCTTTTGCTGCCCGGGGGGCGTGACTAGTATGGGTTCTCTCCATCGTCTGCTAGTCGGTTGGGTTTGATTGCACAATATCTTTCATTGGTGATCATAGGTTAAAGTTTAGCCTGATGAACTACTGTCTCTGCCATGTGTTTACCGGACGCGTTGGTCCCTTCCTCACCGCCTTCCTTCAGCCAGCCCTTTTTTTCGGAAGTGGAACTAGCATGTTCTTTTAAAGCCACGTCGCACCGCAAGAAAAACAACGTAAGAAACTGAAAAGAAACGGCTTGCATGGTTGCTTGTTGCACAGAGAGACTGCTGTCGCTATCATGACCATCCAAACGCCCGCCGACAGTGGGGGCTTTTAGGCGTTGGGAAACTTAAAGGATCTGGTTGACCGTAGAAGCTTGAGGAGGGATAGAAGTCGTATTTTGACAGCGAGACGGTTGACTGTCGTCTGCTGGCACGAGCGAACGAGGTGCAAAAGAAGCGTGCAAACCTCGGAGTGGGAAATTGGCCTCAACGGAGGCAGCGGCACAATCTGCGTACGACTACACGGCATGCGGAAACCAGAATGCACGTGGCAAGCAGAAATGTGGCGTGATGCAGCAAAACAGTGGCTCCAACCGCACGACAATCTTTGCATCAAGATAACGTAAAGAATTGGTTGGCCATAGCTTGGTTTTTGCGCCTGGGGAAGATGTTTCATGGTTTCGCTTTTCGATGTTGAAAACAAGAACGAGAGTACAATATGATTAACACTGAGGAAGTGAACACTTCCGAAGTTGGGGCTCGCATGCACTGATAAACGATGCCTTGTATCAGCCTGTACAAAATAACCCTCCTTGGGGGACGAAACTAGTGTCAGGACAGGGACTCCTCATGTGTGATGCTAGCATCACGCTCTTCTTCGAAGAAGATGAAAAAGACAAGAGGCGTCCCGTACTGGCACTTTTTCAGAGTGCAAGTTCGCTTTGGGATCCGGGGTTTTTCATTGGCTTCGTTTTACTTTTCACGTGCAACCGATGTTCAGAAAATGTTCACTACAGCTCGTACTTTAAGGAAAGGAACAATCAACGATTCGAGGAATCTTTCGGCGACTCCTGGTTGTGTTTTTGGGGTTTCGCAACTGTTTCCATCTCACCCCTGTCGTGCCGGCTGTAGTCTGACTCTCATTCAGAGAAGATTCAGTACACTCAACTCACGCAGCCACGTGACGGGCCAGGCCTTGACCTGGAGATGACACTTTTTCCAGTGGATACTTTCGGGGTTCGAGGTTGAAGGGTATTCAGCAGCATGATGTTGCTTTGAGGAATTAGTGGCTGCAGTCTGAATGTTCGTTGAAAGCAGGCAAAGAGCCCGCACAGCAACGGTTTTGGCAGTGAAAATGGCCTTGATGATGGACTTCCCTTATCACAGGTCAAAACGACCCAACGACCACACCCAGGTTGCTGGGTAAAAGCTGGACCCAGCTACAAGTCGCTGGGTCAGTTTTCTTGGAGGACACACTCTCAGTAGCACAGCTAATCCAAAAGTGAACGTTCACCCCAACGGCCTGTCTCGTTAGACAGTCGAATGATTGGATTTAAGGGTCACCTGGAATTGGTTTCTCCGTTCGCGGAGTGCTACCTCTCTAAAAACCCTGTTCCAGGGGGTGTAGTAGTAGTATGTGTCGTCTGCCGAAGCAGCCGGAGACAGCAGGCGCAGGTGCTTTACATTCTCTTCTTCGTGGAGACCCACCCCCGGCATCCCGGCTATCCAATCACTGTCGAGAACGGTTTGCGCCTGTTGTGATGAGGTGGTTGACACGAAGCCTTGTACACAACACGGCTACAGCACGAGGATGCAGCGCTGCTTAGGTGTGCACTCAGCCATCAGGCCATTGGCTGCTTAGCACCCCCCGACCAGTCGATTTGCCACTGTAGCCCTCTGGGCGGTGCTGTCAGCACTTGTTCCGCGTCGCATCAAGTACATGGTGCTGGCGGTTGGGGGATCGGCGACCGCGACTCAATTAAGGTGACGTCAGCAGTGTCGCCACGTGAAGGCCCCCCCATGACACTTACACAGGGGGAACAAAAAAACAAGAATATAGAAAGATAGTGATTGGTTTTAGACTGTTTCTGTTCTTTAAATATTTGTTTGTGCGGTCGACGGTTTTACGTCGTCCTCGGCGACTTCTCTTTTTTTATTTTACCAATTCGTTCAAAAATTTTGTCTTGCTCTAAAACGACTTTCAATAAAACCCGTTCGCCCAAACAAAGGCAGGGCGACCCATGTGGGGTGCGCGGGCCGGCGAGCTTGCAGCAGGGCTGCGCCGACGCAGTGCACGCACTTGTATCTGCTGCTGCATCGTGTTGTGGCCAATGAGAGGGGTCGGCATCGTAGTCGATTCACGGCCGTTCTGGGCCCGAAGACGAGTCGCAATGAAACACACGAGTTCGATGCCTTGAAAGGTAAAAAAGGCGTCACCGAAACAGATGGAGAGGAAGAACAGGCATGACGTAGCGATCTTGTGGGCGCTAAGCCATACGCAGGAGGCCGGATAACCGGCCCCCCGAGGAGGGTCATTGTTTGTGGATCTGATCCCAAGGTATGCGAAAGGAGAAGTTTTTTAGAGTGAAAGTTCGCTTGAAACTCCGGGGTTTTAAAGTCTCCGGTGACCTTCGTCGTCATTTTTAGAGTTAAAGTTCGCTTGTTGTGTGAACTGGGGTAGTAGTCCTTGCCGCCTCTGTTCTTTGCCGCTCTTTATATACCTCGTAGGGGGGTTTCTGTACTGGCCCTGGTTCCGGAAAGGTTCTCTTCAGTACGACATCCGCTGCTGGCGAATACCGAAGATTCGGTGCTACCGCACCGAATCTAACGTATTTCCACCGAAGGGGACCGGTGTGTTTACGCGTGCTTATTGCGGGAGGTGGGATAGGGCAAGCCTCGCCTCGCTCTCACCCGGAGCATCATTGAGAGGTTCCAGCTGATTGCCCTCATATGGATGAGACAAGGTTTGGAAGATGATGGTGAAAAACGTGGCGAATGAATTGACACCGGTCTAGGTTCATCCTGTGCTCGTAAGGCATGCTGTCTTTTCTCTTCTCCGCTCACTTCTTGGGGTATGCTCGGTTTTACGGCCCGGTTGCGTTAGCCTTTACAGACTGACGATATGTGGGCTAGTTGCCACCCCCTGCAAAATCATGTTTCATTCGTCCTGTAGGCCCCGTTCCGGACGCCAGTATCCCCTCCGCTGCATCGTATCCCGGTACCTAGCAACCACGAGCTCGTGGTAGCACATCCTGGGTGGTATGAGGACGTAGTATGTACACCTACGAGTAGAGTGTATACATACGTACTACATACTACTACATACTACCATACATACTACCCTGTAGTACCATGTGGTACTACGTGGTGGTACCACGTAGGTGCATGTGGTGGTATGTGATACCACTCCGTAGTTTTAGCGTTTATTGTGGTTTAGAGGTTCGGTGTTTTAGGGTCTCCGGTTGACCATTGAGGCTGTGAGGCGGGTGGTAGGTATGCTTATACACTTTAACTACTAGTTTTATCCTGTTCTTTTCGCGTTTTTGGTTGACTGTGCGTGGTTTCAGTGACGGCATCTTTTTCGGGGGTGTGGGGTTCTTTCAATGCCACGGAGCTTTTTGACATTGTGCTGCCTACACTTCGTGTGGTTCTTCATTTCGTTGTGCCAGGAAAGACTGCGGCGCCTAAGAGGCAGCACTTTGTATGCCAGTTCCACGGTGTACTTTCTCACTTTCTCGCATCGCATAACATCGCAAAGACGTTCCCTCGTGACAGATTCTTGTTTGGTATATCTTTTTGAATTCATTCTTTTGTGTGATTTTCTTTTCCCTAACGACAGCTAACGTCAGAGCAGCGCCCACCAGGCGGTGTGGGTTCCTTCTGGCAGGTTTTCTCTGCCAGCGGGTTGCTTCAGGTAGCTTCTGTGGTACCCGCGACTTCTTAGTAGAGTAAAAATGAAACTCTAACTTCTTATACTGCTTCGAGTTATTTCTCGTGTCGCTGGGCTCCAAGAGAAGAGTGGACCACCTGGGCCATCCAGCCCTCCGGGTCCCGGATACCATGGTGGAGGTGGCGTGTGGCTTGCCACATGGAGAGGCGAAATTAGGCGGGACACATTCAGTGGCCTCTTCTACTAAAGGTGCAGACAAAAATCCTCGGACGGCCGGCGTCAATTGGCTCTGCAAAACGCGCGTGGACTACTTCTCACTCACTCAGCTGGGAAGCCGCAAGGTAGACGACAGACGCGCTTGTCATCGAAGTTATTAAATATTATTCCAGCAAACACCAAACAACGGGACGAGTGAGACGAGGAGGCTCTCGCTCTCTCTCGCGCTCTTCGGCGCGTGTGTGGTGATATTTCTTCGTTCCCCATTCTTGCTTGATAGTCCAAAAGCGGAAAGCAGCTCCAAGGTCCTCGTCACAAGAAACCCAGGCCGCATGAGTAGCCTTGATGCGCAACGGTGCCGGTGAATGCACAGCCGCATGCGTACGCAGGTTTGTGCGCATACGCGCATCAGTGCCGTATGCAGCCCTGAAGTGGAGTGAGGGGCAAGTGCAGATCACCACAAGCGCCCGCAGCGCTACATGGTTTGAAATTTTCTCTGCCGGCGGGAGTTGTTTGGATTTCGTTGCTGGGTTGATGTTTTGTGTGCTGCTTTAGCGCTATTTTTTCTCAAGTTTTTTTGTGTTACCGTCGCTTTTTTTTTTTTTTTTTTTTTTTTTTTTTCTTGACCGTTTGGGTTTTAGCCGGTGTGTTGAAGTCCCGGGTTGACGGTTGAAGGATCCCCTCCGCTCGTGAGGAGGCTCTTCTTCTCGGGGGCTTTGCGAAAGATTCTACGGGAAAAAAGACGCGGCCGTCACTTGTCAACCACGACAATGCATGGAGTACAGTGATGGTGAAGAGAGAGAAATGGTTTTAAGGTCGGGCTCTTGTCCCTATCCCCCTTCCGCCTCCCCGAAACCAAGATTTCTGCGACAGATGTTGGTTTTCCGCATTTAAACATGTAAGCCATCGTTGAACTGCATCGGATGTTGGTACAGTGAAACGCGGTCCACCTTGGTTTATCAGGTTCATTCCTATCTCTTGGAACTGTATAGAACTGCCTGAAGCTGTATTTTTCGGTCTACACAGTCTCAGGAGGGTTAGCTTTTAGGTCGGTCTTTGCTGTTAAAGGTAACGGAGGAGAGTTTGACAGCCCAGCCCTCTCCAGCATTGCATGCCTAAAAGAAACTGGATAGTCGATCGCCTGCACTCCGCCGTTGCCATTCCTGCAACAAACCCAGAGCTTGCGGGATAGGAATGAACCTGATAGACTGTAAAAACAGTGGCAGGCAATTCGATGCAGTTCAAGTAGGCTATTCACATTGCACGTTCATAGGACCTCCAGTCTCGAAACATGTACTATATTGATCAACTCTAAGGAAGTACGTGCGCTCGGCTAAAGACCGGCGCGGGGCGAGACTGGAGGCAGCAGTTAAAGTTCGGGAAACAGTAAACTTCGGGCGAAGCTAAGTTCGGGCGATACCAAGTTTGGGTGAAGCGAATTTCTGGTGAACCATGTGCTCTTTGTCGCCGGGCTTCCCACGCGCGAGATCTTGATCACGGTAGACAGTTGCTGGTTGTGGTTTGCCTGTTGCAATTTTGGAGTGAACGCAGGGGTTTAGATAGGCTCCCCAATGTGTCCTTTTGCAGGGTTCCTGCAGGCCGGCCCTGAAATAGTTTCTCCGTTCTCTCTCTACGTTGGCCTCTGCGGAAAGGCCGAAGTAGACCCCCGCGACGATCTTCTCGTGCTTCCCCACCTTTCCATCTTTTCAAACTTCTATTTGGAGGACAGCCGGTCAGGGGGGCGGCCAACCCCGACCCGATCACTAGGCAACCGGACGCGCTGTCAGCGGTCCCTTTCGAGTTTGTAATGTATTGTTGCCACGGGAAAGAACGCGTGGTTTTGTTTTATTCTTTGAAGAACAGTCCCAGACCTTAGTTTGGCGTTCTTTCGTACGTTTTCTGTTTCAGCCGGTTCGCCGTGATAGTCGCATACTTCCGGGGTGAGCTGAGGTTTGGCTTCGTTTGTGCGCACTTCGTTGTCAATCCTGTTTTGTTCACCTAACGGGAGTGAGAATAGTACGCCGCCATCGATCGGTTTTTGAACAACGCTGGGAGGCATGAACTGGTCTGAACGCAGACCTTCCAAAAACCAGCCGGCTGATTTTCGGAAGGTCGGGTTTTCACAATTCTCTTTCCGGCCGATATCGACCACTTTTTCCCTTAGCGCGAACGGTGCACGCTCGTAGAACTTCCCTGCCTACTAATTGCTACCGTTTTTTTGGTATCATGGATGGATCTTGGTGCCGTGTGCCGTGGTCACCGTCCGCTGCACACGGGGATTCGTTTGCGACAACAAAACCTCGGAGGGAAATAGACTGCGTGTTTATCCCATTCAGTGCTCCCGCTAACGAAAAAGTGCGAGGAATTCCTCAAAAAAGAGGCTCGAAAAAAGAGGGTGAGGAATTCCTCATGGGGAATTCCTCACCTTTTCCCATTGGGTGGTATCGTGTAGCCAAAGCACTGCATCACGGTCTACTCTCTGCTGGGCATGGTGGGCTGGCGGGTAGAAGTTGGGGGCTGGAGCCGAGAAAAAGAGTCGAGGCTCAGAAGCAGCCCCGGATTTCTTGACAGATTCTCTCCGAGTCGACACAAGTGCCTTGTTCCATGTGATCTCTGGTCTGCATCTACTCGTGGCAATGATTCACCAGCACACAGTATCGAGTGGGGGTTGAATTTGAAATGGGCTGTTGCCTTCAGGAATGTGCAGTGTTTATTGTGACAAACAGACTGAGAAGTGCAAACTTTCTCCACCTGTACCGTACCGTTCGCCGGGGGGCAGACCCCCCGGACCCCCCTTGAAAGATTCTCGTGCTCCGCTGGAGAAAAGCTTCTCGATCTCAGAAAGTTGGTCGAGAAAACGAGGCAGAAACGAAGCTAATAACCTGCACAGCACGGGGGAAAAAAATTGGGGGGCACAAAAAAAAAAAGTCCAAAAGCAGGTTTTTGAATTCCTCACCAAAAGTGAGGTTAGCGGGAGCACTGATCCCATTCAAAAAAAAAAAAAAAAAAAAACGGATCTGGCGCTTCTTTTGTTTGTGCGCACTTCCTTCGAACCTGTTTTGCTCATCTAACGGGAGTGAGGATAGTACGCTGCCATCGATCTGTTTTTGTTCTTGACAAATTGCATTTGTTAGACACAAAAAAAATGCAGTTTCAACCTCCGGGGCTGCACGACGCTGGGAGACTTTCGGTGAAGTGAATTTTCTCATCTTCACAACTCGCCCGGTGCTGTCATTGAGTGGGGTGGCTCTGGAGGGGAAAGTCGTGTTGGTCGGTAATGCTGCGAATTGATCCACATTCTTGAATCTGTGGAATTGTGAGCAAAAGCGGCATTGACCTGCAGATATGCGTGCGCGCCTGTGCCTTGAGTGGCAGTGCAGCAGCGGTGGTGTATCTACGCGGTGTGTGGTCGCCTTTCGCCTACCTTTTGTACGGCTGTTTCATGCAATGGTGTATCTACGTGGTGTGTTGCCCTTTGACAGAGGTGCACAGCATAGGGAAATAAGGGTGAAGGGGAGGAAACCAACGTAGGGGTGCCCGGTGTGCGCATATGCTCGCTGCTGAGAGCCCAAAGGCAGAACCAGCAGGAAAACGGTCATCTGTAGCCACGAACAACTACGTACACTCGTTGCTAGCTTTCATTTCCTGCACTGAGGAAAGAAAATGCTGCGTTTCGCGTAGATCTTTCACAGCAAAGTGTCGAGAGCTTCATTCGAGAGACTTTTTTTCGCCGAAGTCAGTCCAAGCCTTGGAAGTGTGAACCTCACGAGACTGGTTGCAGCTTCGCAACTTTCACTTTGGTTAGCCAAGGTTGTGATTAGTTACCGTATTTTTTGTGTTTCCGACGATCCCGTGGGACGTACAGGTTGGTGTCCTTTGACCTTTCGTTGTTTTGAGGTTCAGCTTGGTGCATGTGGTCGGCGGGCGGGGGCTAGGATAGAATTATTATTGTTGAGGGATGAAAGCAAGACTATGCAGCCAGTTTTCTCCTTCAGAATAGAAACTATTTTGACAAGTGATGCTGACCTCACTTTCTCGTCCTTCGTGTCCTAACTGTTCCTTCCCACCTGGGGTTGTTGCCGGGGGAGGGTCTTGCACTTGACGAGACAACGGGCGATCAGAGTGAGAAAAATAGTGAAAGAGTACGTACAGGGTAGAGAAGAGAACGCGTGTAAAAGAAGTTGGCGGTAGCACAAACTACCGGGCCAGCGGAGACCACCGCAAAAAGGGTTCTTACTTTTTTTTTACCTTGTCCCTCAAAACCAGCACCAATAACAACGACCCCCCGGACAGCACGTGTTATGTCTTTTTGGCTGAGGATGAAATGCCCATACACGCGCACATGGATTTTCTTTTATGATAAGGGGTCCCCAGAAATCGCGGTGACCGAGACTTTTGCTTCCTTTTATTCCAATGGGATGGTTGTCCAATGCATCCCATTGCGTGGCGCTCGGTGGTGCCCACCTGCGTTTTCCTCTTTTGAACGTGCGTTGTTGGAAATACCCGAAGCTGCCAATTGCCAAATTACAAAAGGAGGAAGTGTGCTGCATCTCCCACACGAAACACAGGCAACTCTGGGTTTCCCCCCGCCTCGAGAGCATGCTTGCCCCAGCTAAAGAAAGGACCGTTGGCAGTGGCTAGCTCAACCCAAAACAGTTGCAAGTTGCACAAACAAACTGGCCGCTAGCTTTCTTTGCAACGGCTGTGTTTGTCAGCAACATTGTAGGCCCAATTTGGCCCGGTGTTGAGAGTTTCTGCGCGAGTTACTGCTCGCGAGAACATCACAAAGCCTTCCTTTTCCTTTTATAGTTCTCTAATCGATGCGGCGGATTATCGCTACAGATTCTTTGTATTCTAACCCAAAACTCTAATCGACTTTCGTAGTCCCTCAGAAACTGTGAACTGATGTTTCGAAGAGTTGTTTGCGCGGCTTTCTCAAGAAAGCATTTATTTTTACACATAAGCGCCAGCTTGGAAGGAAATGCTCGACGAAGCTGCCAGCCCCACAAAGAACCGAAGGGATCCCAAGTGCTGGACTACCGAACACGTGTTGAACGAACGTGAGGTCATGCGGCTCTACTCCTACACGACAAGACACACAGCACATTAGGGTCAAAGTCCTGTTTGAAAAAACAACACACGGTAGTGTAAGCGAAAAACAAAGCAGATTGTGTTTGGATTGCTCCTCTACCCCCCTTCCATTCGGAGTCAAAGCAGCTACGTCGAGTATTTTATTGGGAAAAATAAATTCCCTCTGGTGGAAATGGCTTGCGGAGCGTGACAATAAATTTCGTTTATTTTTTGACAGGATTCCGTTGTGTTTACACAGGCCGGACAAATAAACGAATTTATTTTTTTCCGATCTCGGAATTTATTTTGCGCCGCCAGCTATTTTCAGTCGAAACAAATAAATGAAATTTATTGTCCCTAGGGAAATAAATTCGTTTATTTTTCCGACTGAAAATAGCTGGCGGCGAAATAAATTCGTTTATTTTTCCGACTGAAAATAGCTGGCGGCGCAAAATAAGGTCGTAGGCAGAAATCTGTAGGGGAGACCCCTCGCAAAATTTTTTTTCTCCCTGTGGTGAGTGAAATCGCGTGTTTTGAGCTCGTTTTGAGTCTAATTCATCCTTTCTGATCCTGCCAACTGTGAAAACAGCCCAAGGACAGAGGAAGAAATCAAAATCCCGATGCCGTCGAAGCGCCAGCGCGAGGCAGATGACATTCTGAAGAACGCCAAGGTGCCTGCAAAAAGTGCACCTGTGTACGAGGCGGAGTGGGAAGCGTTCGCAACGTTTGCCAAAATCAAAACGAGGAAGCCGTCAAAAACAGACTTTGTCCTGTTCCTACACAACGTTCTGCTACGCAATGTCTCAGACACACAACGTTCTGCCGCGCACATTTGCTACGCAACGTTCTGCTAAACACCAACGTAACTGCAATGCAATATGCTCAACGTCTTACACAACGTTCTGCCGTGCACATTTGCTACGCAACGTTCTGCTAGACACCAACATAACTGCAAAGCAGTATGGTTTTCTTTCCATCCTCGGGAATTTATTTTTCCCAATAAAATCATTTATTCGGCAATAATTTCCGCCAATTTTGCCTCGGTGTCGGTTTTAGTCCCTCGGGAGGCCCTCGGGGGGGTTTGCAACCCCTCGCCACTCGCTCCGCTCGTGGCTCGGGGTTGCAAACCCCCCCTCGGGCCTCCCTCGGGACTAAAACCGACACCTCGACAAAATAAACGGAAATTATCTTGCCGAATAAATGCTTATTATTACTTTGGCTAGCCAAAAAAAGACTCCTGTGACCGACACCACGAACATATTCGCAATGAATGTGGCCCTGGGCCGCCCCACGTGCCGGCGAGCCCCACCCGAACTACCTGACAAATTCTGCAAGGTTTGAGAATCCTTAAAGCACCAACAACTTCAAAAGAAATGTGAAGTTGAACGATTTGTGATGTATCTTTCTCCTCGGAGGCCAAAGGTTCGTCTCAGAAAATTGTGGAGAGAAAGGAGGGAAATCTGGAAAACGACTGTTTTTCCTGATTTGCAACCCCTGGGTTCCGCTGGAAGTCGATTCCCGTGTTCCAACTTCTTGTCGAAAGTATCAGTGAGTACGCCAAAAGAATGTCGACCTTGTCACAGAAACTCCAGAATTCACCCGGTTAAGAACAACAACTCAGCAAAAGAAAGTTCCAAAACGACCCCAATGGATTTATTTTAACCCCGGGGGTTTCTCGTAAAAGTATTTGGGCACCACCACCAAGGATACGTCAATCCCTGTGCGTCGGTTAGTGAACAGTGTACTAACGTATGTGAGACTGTGTTTCAGCAAAAACAAAGTTCGCACGGGCAAAAAAGAAGTTTTTCTGGCCATGCTACAGATGTTTTCCCTGAATTCTTCCCACAATTCAGGAAGAGGCCACGACGCGGCATTTCCCGGAACAAGTTCTCTACAGAAAACAATTGCGAAGAACAAGAAAGAATGCGTGGGTTTGGTTGGGAAAAACACGAAAGTATTCCCGAACGCACGTTGGTGAGACATGATTCGGTTGCTTGGAGCTGAGAGAGGTCGATCAGACTGTCGTTCGCACGCGTTCGTCCGTGCTGGAGGGTGTGGCGATGGCTTGGCGCAGTCTTTGCGCGCCGAGGCTGGAAGTGTTGGAAAGACTCGGCGTGGAACGGTGGCGAGGGGGTGCGTGCATGGAGCGGGAATGGGAGCGGCTGGGCGACGCGGGCGGCGTGGGACCGACGTCTTCCAAAGGGAACGCCAGCGCCGCCGGCCTGCCTAGTACTGACCGCGTTAACTGATTCTGCGACAGCTCCGACGACAACGCGAACGGGCTCTTCTGCCGCGACACCGGCAGGCGGCTCCTGTTGGAAGGCGACCCGGGGAGCGACGTGTCCGCCACCGGCGACGGCAGCTGGTTCCAGCTGTCGCTGACGGGGCTTACAATGAGCCCTCCCCCGGGCGACTCCAAATCGTGAGACTGCGCCGTCAACGTCAGGCTCAAGGGCACGAGTCGGCTCGCCGGGCCAGCGGACTTGCGCGTGTCGGTCAGCACGGCCGCGCAGTTGTCATCAACGGGCAGCGACGAGTTTCGGAGGACGAGCTCAAACGAGCCGCCCGACCCCTTCGAACTCCGGGACACGAAGTCGGGGACGCTTTTGCAGGAATCGCCGAGCCCCGGTCTGCCTCCGCTTCCTTGCCTCTGCGCATGGTTGTGCACTGGCTCCGCGTTTTTCCCGGCGCCGGTGCAGACAAAACTGTGCATCCTCCCGGGCGGCCTCGTGAAAGACGCGCCCTTTTCGAGGGGCTCGTATCGCTGTTTGCTGTCGCAGGCCTCGACGCACACAGCCTTTTCGGAGTCCCACTCTTCCCTCTGCAGCCGGTCCCGCCTCCCGACGCAGACGAGGTACAGCTCTGTGAGCAGGTCGAGGAGTGCTTTGAAAATGATGATGCCGGTGGCCACCAGGAGCAGGATCCGCGTCGTGAGTCCGGCCCAGTGGTCGGGATCGTTTGCATAGAGGGATATCGCGGCGAAGAGCATCGCGCCCGCCTTGGCCAGCAGCATCGCGGGGTCGATGCAATTGTCGCGCCAGCGCGCGTGCGGGTAGAACCGCAGCTCGAGGTACAGAAGCACGCAGAACACCAACGCGCATGCCATCTTCACGTGACCACACTGAATGTGATCCGACGCCGGAACGGCGGTGATGATGGCGAGGGTGTAAGCTGCGAGAAACTCGAGCAGCGCCCACCAAGCGGTGCCCTGCCGGTACGTCAGCACGACCGAAGAGTACCGCCACACCCAGTGCTTCTCCGGACTCGTGGACACCCACGCGCCGGGCCCGATGACGAACTCCAGCCAAGGATGCACGGCCACCCCGTCGTAGCGGTAGCGCGCCATTTTCCTCCACCGCGTGCCGTCAAGCACCCTGTAGAACACCCACACCGGGATCAAGACGCCAGTGATAGACACCGCAAACCCCAGAAACCACGACCACGTCGACGGCGCATGGAGAAGGAGGAGCATGCCACCAAGGGCAGTGCCTTGGTACAGCCAGATCATGATGAATAAAGCCGCCGATGGGAATCGAACGAAGCCCCTCACATCAACAGGAAGCGTTGACGACAGCAACGGTCGAGCAGCTGTGACTAGACGGTACACAGCGTAGGTGATCCAGTAAAATCCAATCATGAGCGCGGTGTTGCCGATGACGCACCCGAGAGCGTAGCTGCCGTCTACTTCGAGTTGCAAAGGATGCAGCACAAGCGGCAACCTGCGGTCGCCGTGAGCTCTGCAGTCCATTGTCATCATCACCAGCGTCGTCATCGGTGCGGCGGGCATGCCCAGCGATGATGCGGCGAAGATCGACGCAACAGTTGTGGCATCGATTACCGGCTTTGTAACCGAGGGTAGAATACCGTCGTCGTCTTCGTCTTCCACCTCAACTGCGGTCAAGACCGTGTCGGGGCCCGTCGTCGTAGGAGAGAGTGTCAGCGGGTGCGCGGTCTTGGTGGCGAGTGTCATTGGGCTTTGTGTGGCCGGCGCATTTGTGGAAGAAATGCTGGTCGCTGGCGCGAATGTCTCCGGAGTCCAGGTTGAAGGAGGAGTGGTTGCGGGTGAACCCGTCGGCGAGCTTGTCGATGGCACACTAGTTGTGGGTACAAACGTATATGGGGTAGAAGTTGGTGGCGCCATGGTCTGCGGGGAAACGGTTGGCGGTGCTGCGGATGACGCCACCGTTGGCGGCGCAGCAGTGAGCGGCGCGGTAGTTGTTGGCGCGAACGTTGGCGCCACAGTTGGAGGCGCCGAGGTTGCCGGTGCTGCAGTCCGCGGTACAACAGTAGCCGGTGAATCAGTTGTTGGCGCAACAGTTGCCAGTGCATCAGTTCGCGGCGCATCGGTTGCTGGTGCATCAGTAGCCGGTGAATCGGTTGCTGGCGCATCAGTTGCCGGTGCATCAGTTTGCGGCGCATCGGTTGGTGGTGAGTCAGTTAGTGGTGGATCAGTAAGCGGCGCATCAGTTGGTGGTGCATCAGTTGCCGGTGCATCAGTTTGCGGCGCATCGGTTGGTGGTGAGTCAGTTAGTGGTGGATCAGTAAGCGGCGCATCAGTTGGTGGTGCATCAGTTGCCGGTGCATCAGTTTGCGGCGCATCGGTTGGTGGTGAGTCAGTTAGTGGTGGATCAGTAAGCGGCGCATCAGTTGGTGGTGCATCAGTTGCCGGTGCATCAGTTTGCGGCGCATCGGTTGGTGGTGAGTCAGATAGTGGTGGATCAGTAAGCGGCGCATCAGTTGGTGGTGCATCAGTTGCTGGTGAGCCAGTAAGTGGCGAATTACTTCGTGGCGCATCAGTAGCTGGTGCATCGGTTGCTGGCGCATCAGTTGATGGTGCATTGGTTGGGGGTGCATCCGTTGGTAGCGCAGCAGTGAGTGGTGCATCGGTTGGTGGTGCACTGGTTAGTGGCGCAGCAGTGGGTGGTGCATCGGTTGGTGGCGCAGCAGTTGCTGGTGCAACAGTTGGTGGCGCATCAGTTGGTGGTGCTTCCGTTGGTGGTGCCACAGTTGGTGGAGCATCAGTTGGTGGCGCAGCAGTTGGTGGCGCGTTAGTTGGTGGTGCATCACTTGGTGGTGCCACAGTTGGTGGTGCGTTGGTTGGTGGTGCATCAGTTGGTGGCGCGTTAGTTAGTGGTGCATCCGTTGGTGGCGCAGCAGTTGGTGGCGCGTTAGTTGGTGGTGCATCAGTTGGTGGCGCGTTAGTTTGTGGTGCATCCGTTGGTGGCGCAGCAGTTGGTGGTGCAACAGTTGGTGGTGCATCGGTTGATGGCGCAACAGTTGGTGGTGCAGCAGTTGCTGGTGCAACTGTTGGTGGCGCATTAGTTGGTGGTGCTTCCGTTGGTGGTGCCACAGTTGGTGGAGCATCAGTTGGTGGCGCAGCAGTTGGTGGCGCGTTAGTTGGTGGTGCATCACTTGGTGGTGCCACAGTTGGTGGTGCGTTGGTTGGTGGTGCATCAGTTGGTGGCGCGTTAGTTAGTGGTGCATCCGTTGGTGGCGCAGCAGTTGGTGGCGCGTTAGTTGGTGGTGCATCAGTTGGTGGCGCGTTAGTTTGTGGTGCATCCGTTGGTGGCGCAGCAGTTGGTGGTGCAACAGTTGGTGGTGCATCGGTTGATGGCGCAACAGTTGGTGGTGCAGCAGTTGCTGGTGCAACTGTTGGTGGCGCATTAGTTGGTGGTGCTTCCGTTGGTGGTGCCACAGTTGGTGGAGCATCAGTTGGTGGCGCGTTAGTTAGTGGTGCATCCGTTGGTGGCGCAGCAGTTGGTGGCGCGTTAGTTGGTGGTGCATCACTTGGTGGTGCCACAGTTGGTGGTGCGTTGGTTGGTGGCGCATTTGTTGGTGGTGCAGCAGTTGGTGGTGCAACAGTTGGCGGCGCGTTAGTTGGTGGTGCATTAGTTGGTGGTGCATCCGTTGGTGGCGCAACAGTTGGTGGCGCGGTAGTTGGTGGTGCATCAGTTAATGGTGCTTCCGTTGGTGGCGCAAGTGTTTGTGGTGCGTTGGTTGGTGGCGCATTTGTTGGTGGTGCAGCAGTTGGTGGTGCAACAGTTGGCGGCGCGTTAGTTGGTGGTGCATTAGTTGGTGGTGCATCCGTTGGTGGCGCAACAGTTGGTGGCGCGGTAGTTGGTGGTGCATCAGTTAGTGGTGCTTCCGTTGGTGGCGCGTTAGTTGGTGGTGCATCAGTCGGTGGTGCTTCCGTTGGTGGGGCAACAGTTGGTGGTGCATTGGTTGGGGGTGCATCCGTTGGTGGCGCACTAGTTGGTGGTGCACCAGTTGGTGGCGCATTGGTGGGAGCATTTGTTGGCGGCGCAGCAGTTGCTGGTGCAACAGTTAGTGGCACATCGGTGGGTGGTGCATCGGTCCGTGGGGCATCCGTTGGTGGTGCATCAGTTGGTGGTTCTGATGTTGGGGGAGGCAAAGTCGGAGGGGCCGGCGTCGTTGGCTGAGCCGGTGTCCTACACCAGTATTCCATCTGGTAACCACCGGTACAAGTAACGACACGCATCTTGTTGAGGACTGTCGTTACCGGACAGGTTATGTCAAAAACAGCATAATCGCCAACCTGGTTGCTTGTCCCAGCTATATTGAAGCAGGGAGAAAAATGTGTGCTTAATGTGGACGACGAATAGCCGTACCAAGCCATGGGCTCGACGAGTGTTACAAGCTTCCGTAACTGGTCGACGCCGCACGCTTCCCAGGTCCACGTCTTGATAGCAAACCAGACTGCGTCGCTGACATATTTCGTGAAGTCATCCATCTCGTCTATTGTTTGGCACCCACTGTTTCCATTTCCGCCTCCGGATCCAGCGAACACCTGTGTGTCACATCGGGTCATGCATTGCAGAAAGCCTGCGGAGCAGTTGCCTTGTACCATGTGAAAGCCGACCATGAATCCAGTCGAGCAGGCGCACGACCAGTGCGTATCGTGGAAGGCTCCGCTGCTTGCGTAGCAAGAACCGTAAAGCTCCTCGATAATAGCGCCGTCCCCGAGCTGCAAGAACAACAAAAGCAATGCATGTGCCCATGACCTCACTAAGTGCGGGCAGGGCATTATCACCCGTCCCACTGGACCGCCGGCCCTCGCCTTCCCCCAGATCAGCAAGTGCAGATCTCCCACCCAAGGGGGACGGTGGCCTGCTAGTAGGTGTCAAGGTTTGCCTTCACCTCAAAGTTCGTGCACTGTTGATTAGTTGGTTGTATGTGAAACCCCGCCGCTATGACACGCGGACTTTAGTTAGCTGTCGTAGAAATGTGGGCAAGACATCCGAGAGAGTGGCAAGTGCCCGTAGAATTGGTAATTGAGGGCAATCACTTTTGGGACCACCAAAACGCCGGTTTGGTGGTCCCAAAAGCACAAAAGTGAGCACAACCCTCGAACGTCAGTTGTGGTGGTCAAAAAACTGAGGACAATCCTCAAACGCCAGTTTTTGATCAGACACGTGAAGGCAAGCCTCAGACTTCGGCTTTAGTGATCCGAATTCTGAGAACGACAACCCTCCAACGTCAGTTTTAGTGGGTCAAGGTCTTTTGAGGACAGCTCTCAACGTCAATTTCGGTGGACGATAAAGTGAGGACAACCCATGTCAGGTTTGGTGGTCGAAAGAGGACAACCCTCCAACGTCAGTTTTGGTGGACACAAAAGTGAGGACATGTAGGGAATCTAGCGAAGCTGTTTCCCTGCCATTGATGCATTGTTGGTGAGCATGGCTAACACATTGTTTGTGCGATATAACCTTCATGGAGTCTGGTTAAACCGCGGCCAACGTTCTTTTTAGTAACAAATGCTGTCTCCAGGGAAGCAGAAATGTTGTCGCAAAAAAGACAGAGGCCAAAACGCGCCGCGGAATTTCTACGTTCTCTACAGGAAACAATTGCGAGAACAAAATACTCGGAGGGGCCGTCCGGTGCTTACAGAGGTTGGAGGGGCGGGGGGTGTAACTGTTCCTGTTATTTCGGGCTTTTCGGTCGTGCGGTCTTGATAACACAAAGGCGACTCATGGAAAGGTCTAGGCTCAGATCCCACGTTACGTTCTTGCAATGCTGGCTACGAAGGCCCTTTTGCTGTGCGCCAGCTCAGAACCACCGTGCCTGACTCATCGTTCCTCTCCCTGCTGGTTTGCTGAGACTAGGTGGTTTTTGGACTGCAAGTCCACTTAGAGATCCGGGGTGACCATTGTCGAGAAGGTTCGTGGATTGGTGTGCGTATCGTTTCTGCGGTAGTGGCAGTACGTGTGCTTGTGTGTGTGTTTAAGCTCAGGGCTTTGAGTGGGTAACGGCTGAATCGAAGTATTGCCCACTTGTCACTTTCACCAGTCGTGCCCGCAGTGGCTGTGGTAGCTCGCTGCAGGGGATGTTCAGCTGACACACGGCCTGGCTCACTTACCCCGTGGGAACTTGCGTCCGCTGTACACCTCTCTTGATGCCTTGTATTGCAATGTTTGTACTGCACGAAACCGGGGGGCCCGCCTAAAAACCCAAAAACACTTCCCGGGACCCGTGCTACAGGGTGAATCATATACAACTACACGAGTTGGTTCTTTTTTGGCGAGCGCTTATCCACTAAACCCAGTTTTACCTGTGTTTCGTGTGGGCCAAAGCACATTCCCCCTTTGGGACGTGGGACTTGGGGCGAGTAGTTGTTTGTCCTAAGGGGTGTGAGAGTGCCTGCCTTGGTCCCCCATGAGTAGGAAGCCGACATGTATCCCGTAAACGGCACACATGCCGTTTGATACGAGTCGGGGGTCACCGGCAATCTCAAGAGTACCACAATATCCTTTGAGATTTGCAACTGGTAGCCTCCTCGACTATTCCTTACAATGCAGATGCGTATCCAAATACGGAATCGCGCGAGTGTTCCGGACGCACGTTGGTTGGTTGCTTGGAGCTGAGAGAGGTCGATCAGACTGTCGTTCGCACGCGTTCGTCCGCGCTGGAAGGTGTGCCGATGGTTTGGCGCAGCCTTTGCGCGCTGAGGCTGGAAGTGTTGGAAAGACTCGGCGTGGAACGGTGGCGAGGGGGTGCGTGCATGGAGCGGGAATGGGAGCGGCTGGGCGACGCGGGCGGCGTGGGACCGCCTTCTTCCAAAGGGAACGCCAGCGCCGCCGGCCTGCCTAGTACTGACCGCACCGACGGCCGCGTTAACTGATTCTGCGACAGCGCCTTGGGCAGGTTGAAGTCGGTGAAGCTCAACTCCGACGACAACGCGAACGGGCTCTTCTGCCGCGACACCGGCAGGCGGCTCCTGTTGGAAGGCGACCCGGGGAGCGACGTGTCCGCCACCGGCGACGGCAGCTGGTTCCAGCTGTCGCTGACGGGGCTTACAATGAGCCCTCCTCCGGGCGACTCCAAATCGTGAGACTGCGCCGTCAACGTCAGGCTCAAGGGCACGAGTCGGCTCGCCGGGCCAGCGGACTTGCGTGTATCGTTCAGCCCGGTCACACTGGGGCCGTCAACGGGCAGCGACGAGCTCCGGAGGGTGTGTTCGAAGGAGCCGCCCGACCCTTTTGAACAGCGGGACGCGAAGTTGGGAACGCTTTTGCAGGAGTCGCCGAGCCCCCCAGGCCTGCCGCCGCCTCCTTGCGACTGCGCGTGGTTGCGCGCTGCGTCCGCAGCCTTCCCGAAACTGGACGTCCTCCCGGGCGGCCTCGTGAAGGACGCGCTGTCGCAGTCTTGCCCGGCCTCGACGCACGCAGTCTTTTCGGAGTGGGAAGAGAGGCCCCACTCTTCCGTCTGCAGCCGGTCCCGCCTCCCGACGCAGACGAGGTACAGCTCTGTGAGCAGGTCGAGGAGTGCTTTGAAAATGACGATGCCGGTGGTCACCAGGAGCAGGATCCGCGTCGTGAGTCCGGCCCAGTGGTCGGGATCGTTTGCGTAGAGGGATATCGCGGCGAAGAGCATCGCGCCCGCCTTGGCCAGCAGCATCGCGGGGTCGATACAATTGTCACGCCAACGCGCGTGCGGGTAGAACCGCAGCTCGAGGTACAGAAGCACGCAGAACACCAACGCGCACGCCATCTTCACGTGACCACACTGGATGTGATCCGACGCCGGAACGGCGGTGATGATGGCGAGGGTGTAAGCTGCGAGAAACTCGAGCAGCGCCCACCAAGCGGTGCCCTGCCGGTACGTCAGCACGACCGAAGAGTACCGCCACACCCAGTGCTTCTCCGGACTCGTGGACACCCACGCGCCGGGCCCGATGACGAACTCCAGCCAAGGATGCACGGCCACCCCGTCGTAGCGGTAGCGCGCCATTTTCCTCCACCGCGTGCCGTCAAGCACCCTGTAGAACACCCACACCGGGATCAAGACGCCAGTGATAGACACCGCAAACCCCAGAAACCACGACCACGTCGACGGCGCATGGAGAAGGAGGAGCATGCCACCAAGGGCAGTGCCTTGGTACAGCCAGATCATGATGAATAAAGCCGCCGATGGGAATCGAACGAAGCCCCTCACATCAACAGGAAGCGTTGACGACAGCAACGGTCGAGCAGCTGTGACTAGACGGTACACAGCGTAGGTGATCCAGTAAAATCCAATCATGAGCGCGGTGTTGCCGATGACGCACCCGAGAGCGTAGCTGCCGTCTACTTCGAGTTGCAAAGGATGCAGCACAAGCGGCAACCTGCGGTCGCCGTGAGCTCTGCAGTCCATTGTCATCATCACCAGCGTCGTCATCGGTGCGGCGGGCATGCCCAGCGATGATGCGGCGAAGATCGACGCAACAGTTGTGGCATCGATTACCGGCTTTGTAACCGAGGGTAGAATACCGTCGTCGTCTTCGTCTTCCACCTCAACTGCGGTCAAGACCGTGTCGGGACTCGTCGTCGTAGGAGAGAGTGTCAGCGGGTGCGCGGTCTTGGTGGCGAGTGTCACTGGGCTTTGTGTGGCTGGCGCATTTGTGGAAGAAATGCTGGTCGCTGGCGCGAATGTCTCCGGAGCCCGGGTTGAAGGAGGAGTGGTTGCGGGTAAACCCGTCGGCGAGCTTACATTAGTTGTGGGTACGAACGTGAATGGGGCAGAAGTTGGCGGCGTCATGGTCTGCGGGGAAACGGTTGGCGGTGCTGCGGATGACGCCACCGTTGGCGGCGCAGCAGTGAGCGGCGCGGTAGTTGTTGGCGTAAATGTTAGCGGCACGATTGTTGATGGTGCATCGGTTGCTGGTGAGTCAGTTAGTGGTGCATCAGTTCGTGGCGCATCGGTTGATGGTGCATCGGTTGGTGGTGAATCAGTTGCTGGTGCAGCCGTTGGGGGCACATTGCGTACTGGCGCATCAGTAGCTGGTGAGTCAGTTGCCGGTTCATCAGTAAGAGGCGCATCGGTTGTTGGTGAGCTAGTTGGTGGTGAACCAGTTGCTGGCGCATCAGTAGCTGGTGCATCAGGCGCATCGCTTACTGGCGCATCAGTAGCTGGTGCATCAGGCGCATCGCTTACTGGCGCATCAGTAGCTGGTGAGTCAGTTGCCGGTTCGTCAGTAAGCGGCGCATCAGTCGCTGGTGAATCAGTTCGTGGTGCATCGGTTGCTGGTGAATCAGTTGCTGGCGCATTTGTTGGGGGCGCGTCGCTTGCTGGCACATCAGTAGCTGGTGAGTCAGTTGCCGGTGCATCAGTAAGCGGCGCATCGGTTGCTGGTGAGTCAGTTGCTGGTGCATCAGTTCGTGGCGCATCGGTCGCTGGTGAATCACTTGCTGGTGCATCAGTTAGCGGTGCATCAGTCGCTGGTGAGTCAGTCGGTGGTAGATCAGTTCGTGGCGCATCGGTTGACGGTGAATCAGTTGCTGGCGCATCAGTTGGTGGTGAATCGGTTGCCGGTGCAACGGTTGGCGGTGCTGGTGAAACAGTAGCTGGCGCAACAGTTGGTGGTGCATCAGTAGCTGGTGCATCTGTCGGTGGTGCATCTGTTGGCGCAAGAGTTGCTGGTGCATCAGTAGCCGGTGCATCGGTTGGCGGCGCAACAGTTGCTGGTGCATCGGTCGGTGGCGCAACAGTTGCTGGTGCATTTGTAGCTGGTGCTTCCGTTGGTGGCGCATTCGTTGTTGGTGCATCAGTCGGTGGCGCAACAGTTGCTGGTGCATCAGTAGCTGGTGCTTCCGTTGGTGGCGCATCGGTTGCTGGTGCATCAGTAGCCGGTGCTTCCGTTCGTGGTGCATCCGTTGATGGCGCAACTGTTGCTGGCGCATCAGTAGTTGGTGCATCGGTCGGTGGCGCAACAGTTGCTGGTGCATCAGTAGCTGGCGCATCGGTTGCTGGTGCATCAGTAGCTGGTGCTTCCGTTGGTGGCGCATTAGTTGTTGGTGCATTGGTCGGTGGCGCAACAGTTGCTGGTGCATCAGTAGCTGGCGCATCGGTTGCTGGTGCATCAGTAGCTGGTGCTTCCGTTGGTGGCGCAATAGTTGCTGGTGCATCGGTCGGTGGCGCAACAGTTGCCGGTGCATCAGTAGCTGGCGCATCGGTTGCTGGTGCATCAGTAGCTGGTGCTTCCGTTGGTGGCGCATTAGTTGTTGGTGCATCGGTCGGTGGCGCAACAGTTGCTGGTGCATCAGTAGCTGGCGCATCGGTTGCTGGTGCATCAGTAGCTGGTGCTTCCGTTGGTGGCGCATTAGTTGTTGGTGCATCGGTCGGTGGCGCAACAGTTGCTGGTGCATCAGTAGCTGGCGCATCGGTTGCTGGTGCATCAGTAGCTGGTGCTTCCGTTGGTGGCGCATTAGTTGTTGGTGCATCGGTCGGTGGCGCAACAGTTGCCGGTGCATCAGTAGCTGGCGCATCGGTTGCTGGTGCATCAGTAGCTGGTGCTTCCGTTGGTGGCGCATTAGTTGTTGGTGCATTGGTCGGTGGCGCAACAGTTGCCGGTGCATCAGTAGCTGGCGCATCGGTTGCTGGTGCATCAGTAGCTGGTGCTTCCGTTGGTGGCGCATTGGTTGTTGGTGCATTGGTCGGTGGCGCAACAGTTGCTGGTGCATCAGTAGCTGGCGCATCGGTTGCTGGCGCATCGGTTGCTGGTGCATCAGTAGCTGGTGCTTCCGTTGGTGGCGCATTAGTTGTTGGTGCATTGGTCGGTGGCGCAACAGTTGCTGGTGCATCAGTAGCTGGCGCATCGGTTGCTGGTGCATCAGTAGCTGGTGCTTCCGTTGGTGGCGCAATAGTTGCTGGTGCATCGGTCGGTGGCGCAACAGTTGCCGGTGCATCAGTAGCTGGCGCATCGGTTGCTGGTGCATCAGTAGCTGGTGCTTCCGTTGGTGGCGCATTAGTTGTTGGTGCATCGGTCGGTGGCGCAACAGTTGCCGGTGCATCAGTAGCTGGCGCATCGGTTGCTGGTGCATCAGTAGCTGGTGCTTCCGTTGGTGGCGCATTAGTTGTTGGTGCATTGGTCGGTGGCGCAACAGTTGCCGGTGCATCAGTAGCTGGCGCATCGGTTGCTGGTGCATCAGTAGCTGGTGCTTCCGTTGGTGGCGCATTGGTTGTTGGTGCATTGGTCGGTGGCGCAACAGTTGCTGGTGCATCAGTAGCTGGCGCATCGGTTGCTGGCGCATCGGTTGCTGGTGCATCAGTAGCTGGTGCTTCCGTTGGTGGCGCATTAGTTGTTGGTGCATCGGTCGGTGGCGCAACAGTTGCCGGTGCATCAGTAGCTGGCGCATCGGTTGCTGGTGCATCAGTAGCTGGTGCTTCCGTTGGTGGCGCATTAGTTGTTGGTGCATTGGTCGGTGGCGCAACAGTTGCTGGTGCATCAGTAGCTGGCGCATCGGTTGCTGGTGCATCAGTAGCTGGTGCTTCCGTTGGTGGCGCATTAGTTGTTGGTGCATCGGTCGGTGGCGCAACAGTTGCTGGTGCATCAGTAGCTGGCGCATCGGTTGCTGGTGCATCAGTAGCTGGTGCGTCCGTTGGTGGCGCATCGGTTGTTGGTGCATCAGTAGCTGGTGCATCGGTCGGTGGCGCAACAGTTGCTGGTGCATCGGTTGGCGCAGCAGTTGCTGGCGCAGCAGTTGCTGGTGCAGCAGTTGCTGGTGCAATAGTTGGTGGTGCTGATGTCGGGGGAGGCAAAGTCGGAGGAACCGGCGTCGTTGGCTGAACCGGCGTTATGCACCAGTATTCCATCTGGTAACCACCGGTACAAGTAACGACACGCATCAAGTTAAGGACTGTCGTCGCCGGACAAGTTATGTCAAAAACAGCATAGTCACCAACGGCGTCGCTTGTCCCATCTATATTGAAGCAGGGAGAAAAATGTGTGCTTAATGTGGACGACGAATAGCCGTACCAAGCCATGGGCTCGAGGACTGTCACACGCTTCCGCAAAAAGCCGACGCCGGTGCTGCACGTTTCCCAGGTCCACGTCACGATAGCCAAGCTGCCTGCGTAGCTGGCAAATTTCGTAAAGTCATCCATCTCGTCTATTGTTTGGCACCCACTGTTTCCGTTTCCAGTTCCGGATCCACGAAATACCTCCGTGTCACATCGGGTCATGCATTGCAGAAAGCCTGCGGAGCAGTTGCCTTGTACCATGTGAAAGCCGACCATGAATCCAGTCGAGCAGGCGCACGACCAATGCGTATCGTGGAAGGCTCCGCTGCTTGCGTAGCAAGAACCGTAAAGCTCCTCAACAATTGCGCCGTCCCCGAGCTGCAAGAACAACAAAAGCAATAACGGTGCCTGTGCCCATGATTTCACGAAGCGCCGGCGGGGCATTTTCACCGCCCCCTTCAACTCCCGGATCTCCCGTCCCCCCAGATCAGAAAGTGCAGACCACCCACCCAAGGGGTCGCAGCCTGTTGGCAAGTGCTGAGGTTTGCTTCACTTCAAAAGTGTTTGCACAGGCAGACGGGCCCTGCTTTGTTTTGGTTTGGTTGGACAGGGGTCCCCTCCGCTAGGGCAGGCGGATTTCACAGTGCCGTGCAAGTGCGGGCACGACATAGAAAGGGTGGCACGCTTTAATGACCCGCAGATTCAAGTTCCTTTGAACGGTCACACCGGCCAACAGAAAGACGGTGTGTCGGGCGGGCGAGTGCCGTCCAACCAGTACCCTGTCCCCCAGGAAGACACACCGGCGTCAGCAAGACGACGGCAGGGGATGACGACCCCCCAAGGGAAGAAGAAGTGTGCAACGCCACGCGTAAAATCGAGGCAAGATTTGCAGAAGCATGCACGCCAGCAAAGAGGGGAAAGGACGCAAAGCGACTGCGCGGACGATGATGCGAATGAGTGCAAACGCCTGGAGAAGGACACGGTGCGAGGAAAGTGGTGATCACTTGTGTGACGAATGTAGGCCACCGCCACAGATTCTCTGCGTTCTAACTTCGAAGTATCAAGTGCAACACGTTGAAGGGTTTCTATCTCCTGGAGCTGCATAGACTTGCCTGGTGCTGTCTTTCACGAAGGCAGTATGCACGCGAGTAAGGAAGGGACAGGACACAAAGCGACCGCACGACGACGATGTGAATGAGCAAGCGCCGGGAAACCCGTACACCGCGAGAGTAGGAGAAAGTAGAAAGGGAAAGTTTTCGTTGACCGCACTATCCTGAGCTCAAATCCGTACCGGACGTGGTTTCAGGTGGCAATTGGTAAATGATCATGATCTACATTGCATGTAGCTAAAATACACGACTCGGTGGTCTGTGATTGATGCAGACCATCGCCACAGATTCTGTACAACCTCAAGCTTTCTTTTTTTACGTGTGTGTGTGTCAGGACGCTAAGAAATACAAATGCCAGCCAGAATCTAGCATGATCTGGAAGAATGATCGACTATCCGAAACTGGCAACAGGCGACCGGCAGGCACTGTTCACTTTCAATGCGTGCAACAAGGGCATGCATTGAGAGCATGGAGACCACACCACACCGAGTCCATTCATCTACGTTCGGGTTTCTCTCGATTCAAACTCTTCCGAATCGGGAGAGAACCAGAGGAACGGCAGAAGCGTCAAACCCCTCGGAACAAGGTTAAGGCGCGTTGTTTCAGACGCAGCAAATACGAAGGGAGAGCAAATGATTGGGAGCTGTACGGTACCGAGGTGGACAACACGAGACCGGGAAATCGCCATTGGCAGCAGGATAGGGTGAGAGTTTGCAGAAAGTCAGGAGCGAAAGGGAAGCATCGTGACTTCGCTGAATAGATAGTTCCGGGAACGAGTGCAGGGAAAAGAAGGAGAAGTTTGCTCCGGGGCAAGAGCGGAACGGTCTGAGGCTGCATGCAAAGCTTGGGTCGAAGTTAACACAGTGCCGTCAACCCTGTTTGCTTTACCCTGTTGATCGGGCTCGTGTTCAGTTCAAGAGCCAATGAGCCCACGGTACGACACACCGCCATGGCACTATGTTTTTGGGAATCGGTAGTAGGCCGTGGCTCTGCAGTACCGCTGAACACGCGAAGCTTGACTCCCGTGTAGCGGGCGTTTCCGGTACTGTTGCGATAGGGAAGGTGTGCACCTGTCACATCCGGTCTGAGTGGTCCCTTCCAGATCAGCTGCTGCCCCAGTGCGAGGAGAACGGAATGCAAGTGGCCAACTGTGAGATTGAGTAGGGGTACGGACCTATTCTTCTGCGCGCTGTCTGCTGCCCCTTGCTTCGTTGTTGGGCCCACCCCCCGTTGAGCCAGTCCACCCCTATTTCCTGGACGTGCATTGAATTGCCTGCTGCTGGCTATCACAGTCTATTCAGACTAGCAGCAGGGGGTCGACTGGCTCACCTGCCTCCGCTCCGCTCCGGACTACTCGCCTGCACAGGGGCTGTGGTGCAATGGTGAAGGCTGCTCCACGAGCATCGCGGGCGCCAGTGAGGAATCGGCAGAAGGAGCGCAGACTATCTCTCGGGGAGGTTGGGGGGAGAGACTTTTTGTTGGGTTTCCGACGATCCCGTATGGGCGTGGGTTTCTTCCTTTTCTTGCAGAATTTCTTGCTGCGGTTCCTTCCGCTTCTTCGCCGTCGTTGGATGCAACTTTGCTTGGGATTTAGTAATCAGATGCTGATGCTGGTAGTGTCAGGAGGCTATTTCGTGAAAAGCCTTGTCTCGGGTTCTCTAAGTTGGTTTCTTGTGCGTAACGTTGTTGGAAAGGGGGGGAGGGCCCGGAGGGGGAGCAAATTATCCAGGTAGCAGACTAGTGCACTTTTCTTCAAACGTACAGCCTTTCGGGACGGCAAGGGCACAGCGGTGAGAATATCGCCTTTTCGAATCTTCGTTTCGAGCCTCGTCGAAACGTGAGGCCATCTGTTTGTTGAAAATACTGTACCGAGTTTATCGTTGGCATTGGAACGCGCAAGCAACGCTGATTCCGATGCTAATGAAGTAGAGAATTCTGGCCGCTGTACTGACTTGCACACATTTGCTGGAAAAGATGCTCAATACTAGAGGTGTCCAGTCAAGATATTCAGACGCGACGAGTGTTCTCTAGTACCGTATTCTGAATAACGATGAACCAAAACCCCCCCTAATCTACCTATTTAGGCATGCGTTTGTTCACAACGAAAAAAAAAAGCTTTTGCCATTCTGCGTACTCGGGAGACACCTCGAGAGGAAATGCAAATACATTCGCATGGGTCTCGCTTCTGCGCCTGGAGGGAGCAGTGCAAAATGTGAATGTCCCGTCAAACAGTGTCGAAAGAGGAAAGAACGGCGGGGTGGGGGGCGCAAGCTTTTGCGAGCTCGATAACATGCGGACTGGCACGCACCCGATGCTATCGGCTCTGAAAGAGACTAAACCAACACAAAACGCATCTTTTCTGCGCTAGTGTACAACCACGGCGGCTTCAACAGAGAACGTTCGCCTAGGATTTTAATGTCTTCAGGTGACTTTCGACACATGCATTTCTGCTTGGTCACGGGTGTGCGGTGGAGTCTGCGGAGGCTCTTGTTGTCGTTCGCGGTCAATATCTTAGGACACTGCATGCGATTCGCCTTTGGGGGAAATCTTAGTTTAGTGTTCAGACAGAACACTGCCTCGCAAGCACGTTTGATGCCCGCACGGGGTGGCCAGGTGCAGCCGCCACGGGTTGCGCTTCTGTTGCCCAGCTGGCAGGGGCACTCTGGGCAGACTCTTGTTCCCGGCGGGTGAAATCAGCGGTTTACGGGGTGGCAGTGCCCTGGAGCCGTGGATTAAGGTGGTGCACGTCTTTCCTTCCGTGCGCTCCAACGGAGCCGTCGGTCCGCGGCCGTTCCGCCCAGAGCCAGCTCACGCAACCGGCCAAACGCGAGGGCAGCCGCCGGTACCAGCGGTCATCTGCTGACTCGTGTTATCAACGCATTTATGCCGGCAAGAGTAGGTCGCTCGGACAACACGCGCAGTACCCGAATGTCTCGATAGGTCCGACAGGCACCTTTTCCCAATTGTGTCGCGGTGCCGAAGTACAGATCACACAAATCGTTGGCCAGAACACCAGGTGCGACGACGTTCAGAAGCTGGGCAGAAAAAGGGGTCGCCGCGTCTTCTCCTGATTATGCGCACTCGCTCAGTGTGGACTTCTTAACACAGGGCGAGGGGTTTTTAATCCGAAGCAACCTGGTCCCAATCAACCCCTCGATGGTCGAAACATCGGTCCGGGGCAGCCATTTTTGCACAAGCGTTCTTACGTGGCATCTCCTGAAGGCTTCAAGGTCTTTTTTTGAACCTGGACTCGACAAGGGAAAGGGTCGCGGTTATGCAATTGCGCTATGCCAGGCCACAAGGGGCAAATATGCAGGGATCGAACAAGACCAAACTGTCACGCAGCAGTAGTGCACTATGAACTGCTGACGACAACGATGAGGTGCTTAGCCTGCACGTACCGCAATACTACCCCAACTGTGATAGGTCTTTCTTCGGAGGGGCCCGCGCACTCAAAGTTCGACTTATACGCAATGCTGAAGCGTGACTTACAACGTACCGCAGATGACTCCCTGCAAACCCCAGAAAAAGTAGGGTGAGGTGGTGTGTGGGGGGCGGGCAAGAGAATATCTGGGAATTAACGAATTGCCGCGAGTCGGGGTTAACCATAAATTTAGACTGTTTCTTGCGTTATTTTTTTTTTGTCGTTTTCATTTTTATTTTACAGTAAAATTTACTGTGGCAAAGGCTTTCAACGGCCGACTTCGTGGTGCCGCAGAGGGCCAACAGTTTTAGCGTTATTTGTGGATTAGTTGGTTGACGGAGGCGTGGAGCTGCAACGGGCGTGCTCAAGTATCATCATCGGTGGCACTGGCACATTCCGGGTGAAGTCCTGCGGGAAACTCGGTGTGACACTCGTGATTATGGGTGATGTGAAACGTAACAGTACACCAATACTCACACTGGATTCCTCGGGCGTGGCACACTGGATTCCGCGCTGAACGGGTGCCCTCACACGCCCGATGTATGGATTGAACAACTAACTCCCACCTGATGCTGGAGCACCACCGTGCAAGCGTGTGCGGGACACGCGGCTGCTCTTCTGAGACAGATGCTGCAGCCGCAAGCAGCGGGTCGGCGGGTTGACTTTGCTTAAAATAAGCGCCTGCTTCGTAGGAAACACTCGCGGCATTTGCGAGGTACAGAGGCAGAAGCGTGCTGCGAACTGCGGGCGGCCAAGCCTTTGGCGCCACGTGTTCTGAGGCTTAAATACAGTTGAAAAAGCATGTGATCTCATGCTATGTCACATGTTGTCAACATGTGATAACACTGTAAGTTCCTGAACAAGTGGTTGGTGTAGGTGTATTGTCCCCGTGTCATTTGAAGTGGGTGCGGGCGGCATATTGCCCGAGTTCGTAAGAGCCTTAGTCGGTCCGAGGTAAAGGTATACTAAATCAGAGCGTGACCAACGGGCAACGGCAACTGCTCGTAGTGCAGAGCAGTGTCCAAGCCTTTTAGGATCAACCCCGATAGCTGGTCATCGTGCACAGCATCGACCTTCAGTTGCCATGTCCCCAGCGCATTCGCGCCCTCTCTGGGCGGTGGCCCCCCTGTAAGAACAACCTTCGCATCTCGCAATCGGAGGGTGCGGGTACCTTTCTCGTGAAACTGTTTTTTTCTCGCGTGAGACTCGTCGCGCAGCCTATGTATGAAGATCGCTGTACAGTTCGAGCCAGAGCGCTAATCGACTGAAGACAGAGTTAACATTATTTCGGTCCAGCGGTGTTTAACAATCAGATCCAACGCAGAATTAAGAGCGAAAGAGAGGGGAGGGGCGGGGACTCGTGGCGCCGTCGGTCTGACTCTTGAAGTGCGTGCGTCCTGGCCCGTTTCCTCCTTTCTCCGCCCGAGACGAAACATGACGAGGAGGAGCACAGCTTCGACAGGGCCACGGGAAGTCTGGCGGGGTCGCAAGAGTCGCGCCGCAAGACGCTATGACAATTGTCAATAGGCGTGCAGCAAGCGTACCGAATGAAACGGACCCCAGCTGGTGGGAGGACCCCCTCCAACAAGGTTCAACCTATAAAGCGGTAAACCCCCCGTTGTTCGAGCTGGGGGGGTGAGACGGCCGGATCCAACACTTGACCACACGCAGGCGGAAGGGGGGGAAGCTAATAATTGGCACTTTCAATTCAAATCAAACGAAGGTCCTCCCTTCGACCAATCTTTGGTGTTTCGCAGGCGCACTCCAAAAATAGAAAAATAACTTAACTGGTTGTTCGTCCGCAAGTGGTTAAACTAAAATTTTCGTTCGGGGACGAAAGAGTGGCTGCGAGCAGCCAATTTTGTTTTAGTTCCGTACTTTCTTTCATGAGCCAATTCTCTGCCCGATCTAATGGTGTCGGGCCTTGTAGTTTGGGTTAGAATGCAAAGAATCTGTGGCGAAAATGCATCGTAGAACGTAAACAAGTTTCGTAGAGCGTAATCGAGGTCAGGTCGCTTTCAGGGGGGGAGGTAGGTGAATTGGCTCAGTCTAGGGCTCACTTCTGCGACCTTCGTTTCTTTCTTCTTGCTGCTTAAAATTTGGTCAGTTCCTTCGTTTTCAGAGTGCAAGTATTTAGTGAAAGTTCGCTTGAAAACTCTTTCCGTTTTCTTTCTTAGTTGGTTCGTCTTTTGAGGGGGGCTTTCCGGGACCCTTTCTGGTCTGGGGTGAAAAAGAAGGGTTTCAGCCATTTTCCCCGCCAGACGCGCTTGTATCTTGGCAAGACGGCCCCCTTTGCTGGGAACTTGCTCGTCCTTCGGTGGTGTTGTCTGGCTCCTTATCAGGTTCCTGGTTGCGGGATAAAAAGTCTGCTACTCACACTTAGCATTTACGGCTGGGGGAGGGGAAATAATTCCCCCCAACCCAACTCCCAGAAACCCCCCCTGTGTTCGTTCAAAATGGTGTTCGTTGTGTGTAGGCCAGCCCACCTTCTGGAACTATATCCAATTGCTTCCAGACGGTGTTTCGGCTGTCAGTGCATCTCTGCATTGTACTCCCGTGAGTTGTGGAACAGAGAACGAAACGGCAATCGATGCGGGCACTGTGGACAGGTCCTCTGCACGTTGTACCAATCACGGTATAATGCAGTCGACCTTCACAGTTTCTCTGCATTCGATTCCCATCGATCTAGACGGGCAGAAGCGTCCCGAGCAAAGAGATAAACACCGGCATAGCGGCACCAGAGTATCCGCCACTACTTTATATTAAATTCCCAACCGGAACCGGGTGGACTGGCCTGTCGATGTATCACGGAGCGAAGCGGACCTCGCCCCACGCTCCCGTGTGGCCCGTCGCATCAAACTGAAAGGGCCAAGCCATTTGGGCGATTTGGCCCTGCTCCGTCTCGAGCGGGAGACCTTTCTTTTTCTATGTGGCGTGCTTCGTAGAGCAAAGGTTGCTTGGAAAGCGCAGCGATAAACGGGACGTCATGTCCCGACTAGGAAGGAGAGGAGCAGAAATAGCTTCCACGGTGTGCCACGCGCACGGGGCTTTGACCGGTTAAGCGATCGACATCGCTTTGACTGACCGAAAGAGCAGTCACAACTTTGACCGACCAAGCACTGACAAGAGCAGACGACCATTTCCAGCCAAAGCGCTAGCCGTAGCTTTGAGGCCGAATAAAGCGAAGCTTTGTCCGGTCGCAGGATCCGCCACAGCTTTGAGTGGTCAAAAGCCCAGCGAACTTTCCGGTGGGTGACAGTGCAAGCTTATTCCAGTATCCGGAAAAACACAAACGATACGCAACGAATCACAGCAGCATCTTCGACACGTTAAGTGCCGACATAGGAACACGGGGAGGTGTGTGCTTGATCTAGGGTGAACCCCCAAGACTTGGTACTAGTTGGGCGATCTCTGCCAGCGAGGGGGGATTGCAAGAACGTGCTTGGAATGGGTATGTGCTCAACACCGCACTCTGCCAGCGAGGGGGGGAGGAGGATTGAAGTAGCCTAACGTAGCCGTGCTCATTTATTTCTTTTGGATTTGCTTCCTTGGGCGGCTGTGCATGGCTTCCTGGCAGTGGAGGCGTCTCGCAGGGCTGCACCTCTCTATGTTCAGTCGAAACGGGGGAACCTGCGCCGCTTTCTCACAGCAATGTCGTCAGGGTTGCCCCTGTTTTGATCGGATTCGAGTTGCGATGCAGCCGCGGTCAGAGAGGGACTGTGCGGACGGCCGGACTATACGTATCAGCAGTCGGTGTGGTGCGTGGTGCATGGTATGCACAGCATATATCCGTACTACGGGGAGAGGATGTGTACTAGCCCCCTTACAGACGGAGGAAGGGGGGTTGTCCAGGGCGCAGAAAGCCTTCTGGGGAATCAATGGGTCGAGCTCGACAGTTTTACGACTCCATAATAGAAAACCTGGTGCACCTCGGAAAGGTTTCGTAGCACATCCCTTCACAGCAGCAAACCTTGACTATTTTTGACGTGTCTTTTCTCTCGGGCCCTGGCAGTTTCGACATAAAACTCATCTATCTCCCCGTCCGTAAAGGGTTAAAACGCAGAGCATACCCACATGCCCTACCCGTACGTGATTGGTGTACTGTACACGGTGATGTCCAGCCTCAGAAGCTGGAGATAAAGAGGGTGTGCCCGAGTCACACCCAAAATGTGACACCCGCTTATTGAACTCCAGCTTTAACACCAGCTTCTGAGGCTGGACTCCGCCGTGTAAGGATCCATGCACAGGACCGCCATACACCCAGGGCTGTCGCTGCGAGTCTTTTCGAGGGCGTCGAACAAGGCGGCACGAAGATGGTTGTCGTTGTCTTGGTGGAATCGAACTGCGAAGATCGCGACCAAAACGCTGCTCTTGCAGCGTTTCCGGCATGGGGTGGGGTCTGTGCGGACCATCACTGCGAAAGGTTCGGAGGAGGTGTCCAGCGAAGGGGGGTCCCGAAGGCGGGGGTAGCTGTTGGCTTTAATTGGGCGCGATCAAACCGATGCTTTTTTGCAGCATTGCTTCAGAGAGGAGCTGTGCGGACCGTTGCGTTAGCTCTTTGCTTGAGCTAAGTGTCCGGCGCAGTGGTCCCTTCTGCGTATCAGTCATGTCGCTATGCTGAATCGCACGTTGTGCTAGGCTAGGGCGAGGCTGTCAAACTGCCACTACGGACAGATGACACAGCGGGTCAGGACAACTACTTCGGCAGGTCTCGTTCCCCCCCCCCGCAATTCCGAGAGACCCACCCCCTTTAGGCTGTGTTTTGGAGGGAAGCGTCGGAAGCTTTTCCGTTTCCAACCCCTTTTACTTACCGTAATTGGATTCCTGATGGTTGAACCGGGTAAAACCTAGGACGACGGTCATCACCCGTTTACCCAGCTTTAGTCCAGTTCAACATTATTCCAACTGCGGTACTTAGGGTGTATGGAAACGTCCTTTCATTACTAAGCAAACGAAGCTGGTCGCACAGCTTGGTGCGCCACGAACGTACTGGTTCTGGGTGTAGGTCCGCCGTCAAGAAAGCGGGGGGCCCGTTTTCGTTGACCGCACTACCCTGAGCCCAAATCCTGGACGTGGATTGAGGTGGCAAATTTGGCAAATGATCATGACCAGAAGGTCCTACTTGGGCGGTTCAGTTTCCTCACACATTGCATGTGGCTAAAAAAAAAAAAATGCAGTGGGTGCCTGGAACATCGCTTGACACGGTGCACCGCGTGTAAGACGATTACTTCATTGAACCCTGACGTAGAATCCTGGTTCTAAGTGGGCCACTTCTGGTAAGCAGGACTGGCGACGCGGGATGAACCGAGAGCTGACTTAAGGTGTCCGAGTTTTCGCTCATCAGATCCCACAAAGGGTGTCGGTTCATCTTGACAGCAGGACGGTGGCCATGGAAGTCGGTTTCCGATAATGAGTGTGTAACAACTCACCTGCCGAATGCACCGGTCCCGAAAATGGATGATGCTCAAGCGATCCACCCATAGTTGGCCGCGTACTGGTATCACAAAGCCAGGCGTGCGTAGGAGTGGTGCAACGTTGAGGCAACCAGTGCGACAGCGAAGGGAGGAGGAAAGCCCAACCGACAGCGCAGAAACGAAGAAGCAGAGCCGAAGATCTCCACGAGAGCGTGGTGCTGTGCTACCGAAAGCAGCAGAAGACGAAGTGGAACGCACGGAATAGCGGAATCTGGTCTCAGGAGAACTCAACACTCCACGTATGACGACATTCTGCATCGCTGCCTTGCAATTACCTCGTTGCTCGTGTCTGATCGCCGAAGAGAGGATGAAAGGGGTCGCTTCATGACAGACGACTGCACTGCACAAATGAGACTGCGACGATGGACCGGTAAGAAAGGAACACTAGGTGTTTTCGCGGACTACCCTGAACCAAATACTGGACGTGACTTCAGCAAACTTGGCAAATGAACATGCCCACTCGGGAAGTTCGGGTTTCTCACATATTCCAAGTGGCTAAAAAGAAAGCACGCGTGCCCGAGACCACAAGTCCGAGACTATAGTAAAAGGATTGTAGCACGGCCAATATTGGCAATGCCTACTAGGGGAAGGAGGAGTTCGCGTGGTATAAGTTCGTGCTTGAATATTTCCAATATTCAAGCACGAACTTATAATGAAAAAGCGAAGTTGGTGGACGGTGGGGTGTTATCAGAATCGGCTCGTATCGGACATCAAACAGGTGTTCTTACCAAGGAACAGCAGCCCTGTTGCAAGGGGTTTGTTGGGGAGGGGGCGGGGAGGTTCACTTTCTCTTCTTTTTTGTTGCCAAGGCTATTATTTTCCCCCGACGACAGCAAGTGTCAGACTAGCCCACCCGAAGGCAGTTGAGTCCTTTTAGGCATGTTTCTCTACTGGCAGAAGTTGTTTGGGCTAGCGTCCTTCTTTCTACCCCCCTCAACGACAGCGCGTGTCACTCTTCGGAAGCCTGCTTGGGGCGTGACTAGTACGGGCTCTCTCCCTGTCCTGAAGGACTTGTAACTTGTTTGCGCTGTTTTGCGATGCTGCTTTCTTTTCTTGGCATTCTTTTGGCGTTGGAGAAGGCTTTGTCTCTCTGGTTCGCAGTGGGCGCAGAGATTTGTAGTAGTGAGCCAATTCACCCCCTGCCAGATCGAAGGTTGTCGAGCGTTGTAGCTTGGGATAGCATGCAAATAATCTGTGGCGGGAATCTGCATCGCCGGCGTCGCGGTTATCTCTTCGCACGGGATGTGTCACGCTTTCGTCTCTTCAGCTCGTCTTAGTAGAGCGTAGTCGAGTGGAAACGCCGCGGAATCGTTTAAGTTAGAACGCAAAGAATGTGTGGTGATAATCTGCATCTAACCGCGTACTCGAGCTGAGGTCGCTTTCAGGGGGGGGGGGGGGGGGGCAGGTGAATTGGCTCAAGTAGATGGCAGTATTATACCGACGAGCAGGAGTTCGGCGAAGAACTTGCTTTGGCTCTGGCGCACGGTTTCCGAGGTCCCCGTCGAAAACCAACTCGCCGCCCGCAAACTGGCACACCCCTGATTTGACCCGATTGGAGCACCTGCTAGCCATCCCTGGTACCTGGGAGGTGATGGTACGTAGGTGCTAGGTACCCACCAACATGCCAGTACCACGATAGGTGTCAGTGGATGATGGGTTGTGCACACACCCCGGCATGGTGCAGGAGGTCCGGAGGACCACCTAGCGCACCTGTTAGCCATCCCTGGTACCTGGGAGGTGATGGTACGTAGGTGCTAGGTACCCACCAACATGCCAGTACCACGATAGGTGTCAGTGGATGATGGGTTGTGCACACACCCCGGCATGGTGCAGGAGGTCCGGAGGACCACCTAGCGCACCTGTTAGCCATCCCTGGTACCTGGGAGGTGATGGTACGCAGGTGCTAGGTACCCACCAACACTCCAGTACCACGATAGATGTTAGTGGATGATGGGTTGTGCACACACCCAAGGAGAACAGGAGGACCACCTAGCGCACCTGTTCGGCATCCCTGGGGCGCGGAAGTCCTGCGTGGCACCTTGTAGCAATGCTGCTGATGGCCGGACGGCAGGCGCTGAGCGCGTGGGATTCCTTTGCGATTTTACCTGACAGGCGAAGCTCGGTGTTCCGAAGTACGGGTCCCTGCGCACGGGGTCTTCCCGAGGGAATTATCCTTCCTCTGCGGGGAAAGCCGTAGCTTCTCAGACTGGCGGCCAGGGGTGAGTGAAGGGTGCGGCAAGCCCCAGTTCGGGCGAACAAACCCCTCTGAGCTGCCGCGAGTGCGCCGCGGCGGGGGGGCGGAGCGATGAAGAGAGTTTGAATTGGCTGGAACACAGCGATTTTGTCAAAAGGAGCCCCGTTCCGCTCAGTGAAAAGCAGAATCAGGGCTACCCACGTGTCGACCAATTCAGAAGACTGGTGGTGCCGATAAGGACGTGAACGGTGCAACAATGCGGGCCGCAGTGACGCTGCTCTCGACGATGGAAGATGGCGGGGGGAAGTCTTAGTTTAGTGTTCAGGCAGGGGGGAGACACAGGATTTGTAGTATTAACGTCTTCGTTATCCGAGCTCTTTCAAAAAAGTTAGCAGAAACGCTTGCGAAACATGTCTTGACCGGCTGGGGACACAAGACTTAATGTTATTAACGGGAGGCGGATAGCTTAGTTATTCGGGCTCTTTCAAGAAGAAGTGTGAAAACTGGTTGAAAAAGGAAACGCCCCTCCCCTGTTTCCCCAGCTTCTTGTTTCCTTAAAGCACTGCGTGCTTGGGTAACAAACCATCATCCCGATAATGGCGGCGCGGCTGCACTGATGGAAGAGGAGGCTAAGGCACCGTCTTCGACACTGACGGGGGTGGCTTTTGTAATGCTCCACCACCGTGTGCTGTTTTCTCACGCAGGATTTTTGAACTGTGGTGTTTAGGTTAAAGGTCGCTTGAAATTCCGGGGGTTTAGGGTCTCCGTGTGACCGTTCATGAATGGGTTCTCTTAGAGCAAGAAAGGGCTATGTGGTAACGGGCTGTATATTTAGTGCACGCTTTCGTTATGGGTTATGGCTAGCCATGTCCGGGACTGTTTGTGTGTCTTATCGTGTAGGGATAGCCGATCGAGCATTTCCTTCCAGCTGGCGGTTATGTTAAACCTCTTCCACGCGGGGTAACGCTGGTTTGTGGGCCACAGGAGACCCGGGATGGGGTCAGTTCCCGGAATCCTCTGGATCTGGGACTGTCCTGAGGGTCCTGGTAGCACCACCAGCCTGTGAGCTCAGACATGCGTCTCGCAGGAGGGGGCGGAAGCGACCGGCAGGAGTCTTCGAAACCCCGGATCCCCGACAGGGAAGACACCCGTGCATCCGAAGCAAGCAGACACGACACGGGACATACTAGCGTTATTTGTGGGTTTACTCTCGCGGCCTACGCGCGCGCGTAGTATGCACCGGATATAGCGGATGAGACGGGGTCACTCGCTGGGAGAGTCAGAAGGCGTGGGAGGTGGATCGGGTGGTGCGCTCGTGGGCACGGCAAGCCCCTCGTCTTCCACAGGAACAATGCGACACGGCACGACACGGTTGTTACGGAGATGACAGGTGATTGCGCATGTTATGATGATAACATGTCATTATTTCACTGCTGCCAGCACATGTTATACAACAAGTGGACCCCCTCACAACAAGTAGGTCGTGTGCACAATGAGGGACTCAAGACCGTGCTCGGTTTGGTGTGGGTTCACCCCCGTGTTCCGTCTGCTCGTGGCTGGATTATTCCTTCGACACGTATGGCGGACCTTCTTAGGCGCGGGACGTCTCTCGATTTTGTCCTCCCAGAAACCGGAATTCTCCGCCTGGTCCCAGGTTTCGACGAACGACACCTCCCGCATGCGACACGTCAACTAACGAGCGATGCCGCGCAACAGACCGAATACTTGAGGGACTGCCTTGCGCTTGTTTCGACGGAGGGTGGGAGGGGGGAGAAATCAATTCCACTACAAAGTGGGTCTCTTTTTGTTGAACGCTTACGCCCGCCACTAAACCCAGATTTACCTGTGTTTCGTGTGGGCTTCAGCACGTCCTCATTGGAATATTGCTACGATAGTGGCGAGTCATCGGCATGCTGACGAGTACCACAATCAGGGGATTAGCTTCCGTTGCAGATTTAGACCGACGGTCCTGTTGAACAGTTGAGTAACCCACACGAGCTAAGAGTGGCCCACACATGATAGGGGGCGGAATTATTTTTCCGCCCAAATTTTCCCGGGAAAGCAAAATTTATTGGTGATAAAACGTTCCTATTATTAGGCTTTTTCCAATGGCTATCAAGGGTGAGTGGCATTTTTTTCCGTCGCGCCTTCGGCGCGATGTTGCTAAGAATAACGGCGGTATTGACGCTAAAAATGTTGTTGTATGCACGGCGGTGCAGGTGCAGATACACCAAAACCGTGGACCTATTATCATAAGAAAATAGGTCCCCAGGTCTACCCTTTAGCTGCCTGACAAGACTGTCTGTTTACGATTTTGACTGTTTTTTGAGCGCGTCCCCATGTGACACCCAACCCGCAGGGAACCCAGAAGCATTCGAAAACCCCCGAAAAGCTTGCTCCAGACTGGTGTAGGTTGAAAAAAACGCCCGCAAAATGTGTTGCCAAACTGACGGGGTGGCCATAATTGACCCATAAAGACTCAAAGACACCATGAAGGACCCATGAAGACCCCTCTTTTGCCGAACGAAGTTGTGAAGATGTGTCGGCTCCGCCCCAAGACGCCGTACATCGGCGAAAACGGCACCGAAACACTGCCCAAAAGCACCCCATAGTAACGGTCTAAATCTGCAAACCTCGGAAGCCTTCAAACTAAGACCCTGACCACAATGTACAAAAAAAAAAAGATTGTATGCCATCCTTCGAACGTTTTTCACAGAGTGATTTCCCCACCCCCCAATTTTTTAGAGTGAAAGTTCGCTTACCTTCGTCGTTAGGGGAAGATATTCTTTGTCCTCTGAGTGTCGTAAGAGTGGTGGTTACACGAGGTAAGAGGATCGGTGGGTACCTTGGTCGTTGGTCATTTTTGTGCATTCTCGTAGTCGCCTGTGCCAACCTTTTTTTTTCGAGAGAAGAGCAGTGCTCCCGCTAACCTCACTTTTGATGAGGAATTCAAAAACCTGTTTGGGCCTTGTTTTTTTTTTGGTGCCCCCCAATGTTTTTACCCCCGTGTTGTGCAGGTTATTAGCTTCGTTTTTGCCTTGGTTCCCAACCAACTTTCTTTTGCCGCTCTGAGACCGAGAAGCTTTTCTCCAGGGGGCTTTGCCCCCGGCGAACGGTACGGTACAGGTGGAGAAAGTTTGCACTTCTCAGTCTGTTTGTCACAATAAACACTGCACATTCCTGGAGGCAACCAAATTCAATCACCACTCGATACTGCGTGCTGGTAAATCATTGGCACGAGTAGACGCAGACCAGAGATCACGTGGAACAAGGCAGTTGTGTCGACTGGGAGAGAATCTGTCAAGAAATCCGGGGCTGCTTCTGATCCTCGACTCTCTCTTTCTCGGCTCCAGCCCCCGTGGCAGCCCCAGACTTGTGCCCGCCAGCCCACGAGACGGTACGATACCACCAACGGGAAAAAGGTGAGGAATTCCTCGTGAGGAATTCCTCACCCTCTTTTTTCGAGCCTCTTTTTTTTTTGAGGAATTCCTCGCACTTTTTCGTTAGCGGGAGCACTGGAGAAGAGAGCGAAAGAGAGAGATAAAGATATGCCGATCGCAGACCGTGATAGATCCGCCCCTCAGCAGTGAATGTGTTGCTGCCGCTTCAGGGTGGTGCACCAACACACCACACGACTGTGAATGTGTCACCACTACCCAGATACAGCGTACAACTGTGAATGAGGTACTGCTACCTCAGGGTGTTAGCACAGATACAGCAGCGGGTGGTTCCATGCAGCCCTGCGTGTCGCTGTTTGTCCACGTCGTGTTGGCATTTCTTTTTGCAAGGACGAGGCCCGGCTTGCTGACGCCTCCTCCCTGACCTCACTCGCCACGGAAGATGGCTCGGTTCGTGTTAGTTGCTTGCTGTGATAGCCACGCTTCAGGCTTGAAACTCCGGGGTTTGAAGTCTCCGGGCGACTCTCGGTTGTTTGTGATGCGAAAGTCCACGTAATATGGAACCGGTTCGTGTTGGTTGCTTGCTGTGATAGCCACGCTGTGTGCAGGCGTGCGCGGACTCAGGCTTGAACTTCCGGGTTGTTGAAGTCTCACGGTGACTACAGAAGATTTTGAGGTTTAAAGGATCAGTACTAATAGAGTCTCCGGTCCGGTCCGCTGAGGCTGCTCGGAACGGGTATCCATGTGCTCACCCCTACCTGCATCGTGTTTCGATCCTTTAAAGGGCGAAGAAGAGCGGGGGGGGATGGATTGCAAGAACGTGCTTGGAATGGATATGTGCTCACAACCGCACTGGTCCTATCTGCCCCGTCGGTTCGATCCTCTAAGCCACGGACACGTAGTACGGATCTTCATCAAAGTGTCTGCAGACAGGACAGCGGTGTAAGCCTGGCTTGTCAGGCTATTCATTGCTCGCCGCAGCCAAGAGCGCCCATGCTACAAGAGCACACCCCGTCTCGCGGTATCCCTGTGACCGTGGTTAAACGGTGGAGTCCAGCCTCAGATGCCAAAGAGCAGGTGGCACACCCGCTTTTCGGGAGGGCATTTGCACGCGTTTTGGTTGTAGCACACCCGCATTTCGGGTGTGTCTCGGGCACACCTTCTTCAATCCGCTGAGACTGCGGGCAACCAAAAGGGGGCCAAGGTGGTGCGGGGTGGCGACGCTCAGCTTTTCGACTCTCTCATTTCTCGCGTTACGCACTCTGCGACCCCACGGGGTACGGCGGCTGGTTCGTGGTACTTTGCTTGCGATAGCCATGCTGTCCGTCGGCTGCGGGTTCGGGTCAGTTTTCAAGACTGTTTCGAGTTTCGAAGATCCGTGTTGAGTCTACGGTCGACTTGGGCCGGTTTGCAGGGTGATTGTGGGAGGGGGGAAAATCTTAGTTTAATGTTTAGGCAGAGCACTGCCTCTCATGCATGGTTGATGCTAGCATCAAGTCTTCTTCGAGGAAGATGTCGTCTAGGAAAGGGATGCAAAATGGAAATAGAAAGTTGTAAAGAGGGGAGTCTACGGCTCCCAAAGTGGGGGGGGGGGGGGGGGGGGGGGGGGGGTCGTTGTTGTTGGTGATGGTTTTGTGGGATGAAGTAGGGGAAAGAGAATTTCTTTTTGCGGTGGTCTCCGCTGGCCTGGTAGTCCGTGCTACCTCCTTTCTTTTACACTCGTTCTCTTCTCTACTCACTACTGTACGTACTCTTTCGCTCTTTTTCTCTCTTTGGCTAGCCAAAACAAAAGACTTCTGCGACCGACACCACGAACACATTCGCAATGAATGTGGCCCTGGGCCCCCCACGTGCATACATGTTGAGCAGGGGTTGCCATGTAGCCCGTATCGGTCTAAGTCAACACTGTTACTTTCATGGGATGTTCACCGGGGAAGGGTCCGACCTAACCGTTAGTCAACAGCAACGTCGAAAAGGGGGAGGGGGAAAGAAGATAGAAAATCGGTGGGGTTGACAAGCTCGTAAGTGGTTGTTTGTAGATCAGTACAACCTTAAACTACGCCTAGCACACGGCCAGGCGGTCTTTAACGAACCTCCAGTACATTAAACGCAAGTCGGCAGGTCGTCATCAGACGCGGCACGAAAAGCAAACGTCGCCGACGCAGCACTTCAGCAATGCGTCCTCTTATTTACAGTGGGCACCGTACCTGAACTCAGCCCCGCTAGGCCGAGATTCCGGCTGTTCCGCAGGGCATACATCACTCCCCGAAGTTGACGTACGTGCAGAGACGTTCGTGCACATGCAGGCCTCTGAGGCCCCGGAACAATCGACCGTCCTTGGTGCGGTCGGTGAAGCAGCGCTTGCAGCGCAGTTCCGGGGGGTCCTTGGGCTGTTCAGGTGGCTGGTCGTGTGCTGCCAAAGCAGCGTCGGAGGGCATGGGTTGGCAAGATGCCAGATTCGCGTCGGTACAGGGCGGACTAGAAGGTATCAGCGGGACCTGCAGTGGGACTGTTGTTGCCATCATAGTAGGTGATGGCAAGCGTTCGACCACCTCGTGGGACGCATTGGGGATTCGTACGTATGCGGCGAGGTATATGTCAGTCCAAGGAACGTTGTCGACGTGCAAGACTCGTTCGTCATCGAAAAGCGTCCATTGCATCCCTTGCAAGACGTATGTGACAAAATGGCCGCTTGTCGTATTTTGTCCCGTGTGTACAACCACCGCGGAAAGGCGTAGTGTGCCGTCCGGCAGTCGCAGGAGGAGCGGTAGGGAAGCGTCATTCCGTAGTCTCGCACCATCGCTTGCGTAAATGCCGAACTGCAACAGCAGGCACTCGGACGCCACATGCACGTTCATGGTCTCCACAACGGATCCAGCAGCTCCGCAGTCACACCTCCTCTCCGGATTCATAATTCCACGAACACAGAATGCGTCCTCCACCGGCCTTCCACGAGGGACTTGAAGACACCGTACCAGTTGATGACGGGTGGATGTGGCGCCACAGGCGATACATCGTGTTGTTGTCGTCATCGTGTTTTCCAGGCACGTCTGGAAAAGCCGCCAATCCGGACAAGCCTCCGTCGTCTCGTCCGGCCCTAGGGAGCTGTCTGTCCTATCCAGAATTGCAACCAAAGCCTCGTGCGCGTCGTGCTGTCGCGCATCGCAGAACATTGGGAGCATGGCGAGGATTGTTTCAGCCCCTATCCTTCGGCTGTCTTGGCTGAGCTGGCTCCTCCCCGAGCGCGAGCTTACCAGTAGGACGAAGTACGTCAAGAACTCCTTCAGGAACCCCCGGAAATTCAGAGGATTCTGCGCAAGACTGTAATACATGTTCTCGATCGGTTCCACACGCAACAAGAGCTGCAGTACCGCATTGAGAAAACAAGTATTCCCAAGGTTCGGGAGGCCGGCAGGTTCAAACGGTGACGGGTCGAACATGCGGGAGGGCCGTTGGATACAAATGACAGCTTGGCGGCCGACAGCGGGTGATGATTCCAGCATGTCAGGCACTGCATGGGACACGTCGCAGCGCCGTTTCGGTCCAGGCTGAGCAGCCTCATCGTCTCTGCGCTTGCGCTTTCCTTTAGTCGTCCCATCCTGGGGCACAAGATCACGACGCTGCTTCGGAGCCGCAGTGGAAGGCCGATCGGGCGTATCTCGTTCCGTTCGTGTGCCAGGTCGAGGACGGTCCCTGTATCTCACGAAGGCCTTCTCAGCGAGCAGCCTCTCGACCGCTTGGTCGATGGACTCCAAGTCGGGCATCTGCAGAATGCGTTCCACTTCATGTACGAGCCACACGAAGTGCGCACGGATCTTCTCGCAGTGATCACCGAACTTCGCTTCTGGGTACGTGTCTAGTAACCATTTACGAAACCCACTTTTTAAGACACTCTTGCGGTACCCCCGTCTCATGAGCTTCAGCACCGTGTTGTTCATCTCGGTCTTAAAGTCATGGAGGTTGTTCGCAATCCTGCCGTTACGCACAAGCGCTCCGATGAGGATACTCGACCCAAAGTTCGATGGAGCCGTGGAGAGCACGGATGTGTACGCCAAGGGCTGGTATCGGTATGCCTTCGCTTTGTCGAGGACTGACAGGCGCATGTATCTCCTCCCGGACATCTCGGAGACTTCATGTCGAATCCGAATACCAAGGAAAGTGGCGTCCCCAACCTTGGCGTTTGTCTGTTTGTACCTCATGTTGTACACAGATTCCGGTGGGGGTTTTGTGCCGAAACACAACAGATCGTCAATGAAGCGGCGTGTCAGGCTAAGCAATGCCGCACGTTGCGTGTCCCCGTCTTCCAAGAGTCGCATCATGTATTTTCGCTCTTTCGCATAGCAAAAGAGGTTGGCGATGTCCGGGGAAGCGTTCGCACCCATTGGGATGCCTAGCGTCTGCCTCATGAGAACCCTATTGACCAGAACATAGGTATTCACCAGGCAGAAAGACAAGAGGGTCTTGAGCTCCTGCGCCGAATACGCTGCTTCATGTGACCGTACCTCCGTGTTTACCTTAAAGGCGAAACAGCGCTTCTTACGAGTCGGCCCGTGTTGGCTCTTCGGACGTACTAATACGAGTCTTCCCGCGTCCACGTTCAAACGTGCAGCCTCCGCCGCGAAGGCCTCATTAATCGTGTCCGCAACCGCATTAAGAAGCTCCTCAAGCTCCAGCTGGTCATACATCGTTGTGAAGTCAAATGTACCAGCGTCCAGCTGCGCGAGTTCGTCCGCGTGTGTCTTCAGGAAGAAGGCCGTGTCGTCGCTCGACTCCGTGATCCAGAAGTACCGGTACCCAGTCGCGTTGAACCGAATGTCGTCTTCCCGCCGGAGGATGCTCATGATCGCCTTCAGCAAGCCGGTCAGGTCCAGTTGCGCGTCCGTCGTAGACGAGAACGTGGTCTTAGGGCGGGCGTCCCGTCCAGCATCGGCCGCCTCGGAGTCGGAGTCGACACAGTTCTTCCGCGAAACCCCAGCGATGTACCGCATGGACGTCACTTCCTTGTGCAGCTTCAGGGTGCCATATAGGTATGGGAGGACGTTCGATGAGTGTAATCCTTCCCGTCCGAGGTAGGCCTTGTGCCTCGCAATGACTTGTTGAGGCGTCTCTTCGCTCGGGGAGTAGTTCGTACTGTGATTGACCTTCGCGTGTAAGTCCTGGTTGTAAAATCTTTTACACACGAAGCCGAAATCATGCGAGCTCTTGTCCACGGGCAGGATCACGAACACAAAGTGGGGGGGGGGGGGGGGGGGGGGGGGTCAGTCTACTGTTTAAAAGTGTCCCAATGGACCATTTTTCAACCTTAAAATATAACGACCAAGCCGGCTCCGAAAACTGGACTTTCGGGTGCAAAACACCAATTCTGCACGAAATACCGCTGGATGTGCACCCAACGGGCGTTGAATGGTTGCTGAACAAGGGTGTCAAAAATGCTGTCCAAAGTCGTGCCACCTTTTTACCCCAGGCTACTTCAACCGCCAAAATTCACTTTAAATTCATACTGGGAGACCAGGAGGCCCTCATCTGCGGTAGAAAACACCACCAAAAACGCTATTTTGCTACGCCAGGCTAGGGGAGACTGAGTTTAACGATCAAAGAGAGCATCGCCGAGCTGCAGCCGTAAGTCAACGCTGATGCCTTTGTACGGCAAGGCACTTGCAGCCCTGTCGCAAGATTAACCAGCTCCGTGCGTTGCATTTTCAAAAGAAGCCCCTCAGGTAGACGTAAGGTCCAGTTTGTGCCACCTTGGCAGATGTGAAGGGGTGAATGCTGCTTCTGAATCGTTGCAAAAACGTTCCTGTCGTCCTCATAGGCGGCACGCATTACCGGAGAAGAGCTGCTCAGACCAATGTTCGTGCAGTTCTGGGACACGCTTTGTGGAAAGTGAGGAAGAAAAACGGTTCGACATTTTTGCATGACGACAAGCACAGACGGTAGCCCCGTTGTCCCCGCTTTCCCTCGATCCGAGCCTGTCCTTCCCTCCTACACGTAGGAGCATCGTGTCCTTCAGCACTGCTGAAAAAAAAATCGAACCTACAGCACAATCTCACTCTAGCTGTTCTGCCATTATATGGGCGTCTCCGCGACCAATGAACCCCCTTTCTTCTTGTATTGGTGAGGCATGGTGCGCAAGACAAGCGTTTTTTTTCTACTTTTTTGCTGCCTGTGCGGTGGCTTTGAGCTGCATTACCACCCACCTTTTGCAATTCTGCGGTGGGGTATAAGGGTGGCACGACTTTGGACAGCAATTTTGAATTCGCGTTTTATACTCGTTTTAGGGCTCTACACTCGATTTTAAGCTCGACCACCCTGTGGAAATGACGATGTGGGGTGCTCTACAGGGGGCCAGGTCCCCAGGAGGCCCTAGTATGCTGAACTTTGAAAAATGCCCAATTGGGACACAGATTGACCCCCCCTAGGGCTATGTAGGATGGAAACATTGGAAACGTTTCCGTTTCCGTTTCCGTTTCCGTTTCCTTCTTTTTGGCGGTGGATGGAAACGCCGTTTCTTTTCAAAAGAAACGGCTGGTATGCCACTAGTATACTGGCTGAAGGTCCGACCGGAAATGTGTTCCGAACGGCGGACCCCGCAATCCAGTGGGAAACAATGGACAGGGAGGCTCCGAAAAAGAGGGAGAAAGAAGCATAAGAGTTGCGACCATACGCACCCGGTTGTGATGACTTTGAGGTCTGCAGCTCTTTATACCCCCATACCCTTCCAATGGCTGTTGTGGCGACGATGCTCTGTTATGCGAGGCCGTTGGCCAACGCGCTGAAGACGATCGAGAAAGCACATCCGCTTCCAATAATAGGTTATACAGATACGATCGTTCAGGACAGCGGGAGCACCGCGCCACAGGCTACAAGACCGGGGTTTTTCGGCGGCGTAAGACAAAGAGGGAGTGCAATCAGCATCAGGAGGTGAGAAGGGCACACGTATGCCGGGGCAATGTTGAACCCGCCAGAAAAGCGATGGCCACGCAGTAACGTGTGTGTTAAACATCGCTTGCCACAGTGCACCTTGCATACGACGACGGGTGGCAACCGTCACCGGAAGGGGCACCATCGGGCGGTGTTGTCGGAGCATAGACAGCGACGGCAGGAAGAACCCCACCGACAATGCAGAAGAGGACGGCAGATTCAAAAAGCCCCACTCGGCACGGCCGCCGATACAAGTAAACATGAGAACGTGGGTTGGAAGCAGCAGAGGACGAAGTGGTAGGCACAGAAGAGTGGAATCTGGTGTCAGAAAACCTCAGCATCCGCATGTGACGACATTCTGCATCATTAGCTTGTGGTTTCCTATTTGCTCGTGTCAGATCGCCGATGAAAGAAAGCGGTGAGCATCAGCGACTGCTCTGCACAAACGAGACCGCGACGACACACAAGAAGGGGCCGAGCCAAGTCGAAGAACAGCCCAGGAAGGGCCCTGAAGAGTCAGAGAGCCCGCCAGAAGACGGAGTGCCCGCTGGTAGATCAAAAGAAGAAGGTGATCCCGCCCTCTGAAAGGAAAGCCAAAATTTGGCTGGAAACGGACACCCGACGGACACACAGAAGGACCCGCGAAGTGGTATCCTATAGGACCCCTCAGCATGAGGAGCCTTCCGGCGTTTCTTTTAAAAGAAACGGAAACGTTTCCGTTTCCGTTTCCATATTTCGAAAAACTAAAAGAAACGGCGTTTCCATCCAACTTAGCCCTAGGGGGGGGGAATCATATTTTAGAGGAAGGGGATATCCCTACTTTTAATATGTCGGCAAAACGTTGCCTCTCGTGCCTCCGTTTGACGATGGCGCCAAGTCTTCGAAGGAAAGGGAAAAAAGGAAGCGCAAGACTCCGCAAGTAAGGACGTTCTCTTTTTGGGGAAGAGGTAGCTGGGTTTGGGTACTGGTTAGGCAGAGTCTGGGGAAAATCTTAGTTTAACTACTTACGGACGGAGGGTGGGTGTTAATTTTGGGAAAATGGACTTCTCAAGGCACACCTTGGGTCATACTCAAAAGGGGGGGGGGGGATTTGCATGTTCACTTCTCATATTCCCTTTCGGCAATCCTGCACGTCCGCGATTGCTGTTGACACCTTGCTGACCCCGACCCGCCATCTCGCTAAAGCTTTCTGGCCATGCTTTTGCCCAGGAATGCGACACAAACGTGGCCAGGACGCGGAACAGAGGTCTTCCTCGGTGCAAAACCTTAGGACTTCTAGGATGAATCTGCAAACTGTGCGGTGCAGCAGGCTTCTTCAGGAAGGTCTCGTTTGTGTTGCAATCGATCCCCAGACGAATTGTCGCATGCAGTGAAGTTCTTGCTTCAAGGTCGATGGGACCTTGGAGCAAATGAGCAAAGCGAAATGAGTTTTGTTCTTTCGTGCAGCGAAGCGACGAGGTTGATGCTGCAGCAACCACCCGCGCGCATGCAAATCCTCCGAGAGCGCCACTCCAATCGACATACCCGATACGCGGCCTTGAATAGAGACACCAACGAGCTGGCCCAACTTTACAGCTGCTTCTGTGATAGCAAAGCTGACCAGTCAGAAATGTTGCCACCGTGGTCTATTCGATTCAAAAAAAGCCACATAACAAAATATCAAAACCCATGTTCTTACCGACGTACTTGTTGATGACTCGAGGTTCTGCTCTTCGCACCTGCCACCACGGCAGAGTTTCTTGCTGCGCGTTGCTGGGTGGGACACAGCAGGTTGTGCCAGACCTCAGTTCTCTGGCAGGCAGGGGTATGCGCGATCTGCTGTTTAACAAAGGTTATTGGATCCACTGTTGTTTGGCTTACCGTATCTTGGTCTGAGATTCCCAGAAAACGGTGTACGTGTCTCATTTTCTTTGTATTATTGCCCAGGAATGCGGGAGTGGGACTCCCGCACTTTTTCACTCCCGCATTCACTCCCCCAACCGGTGGGGGAGTCCGCCGTGCAAGAACGTGCTTGGAATGGGTATGTGCTCAACACCGCACTGGTCCCGTCTGCGCCGTGTTTCGGTCCTTTAAGCCACGGACACATAAGGCGGACCATCATCAGCGCGGAACCTGAGTGTCTGCAGACAGGACTGCGGTGTGAGTCTGGTTTGTCAGGCGGCTGTTCGTAGCTCGTCACAGCCAGGACCACCCGTGCTACTAGAGCACAGGCGAATCCTTCACGGGGAGAAGGCCCCTACTACCGTGTCTGAGCAATCAGTTAAAAAAGGGGGGGGTCGTTATTATTGGTGCTGGTTTTATGGGATGAGGTGAGGGTAGTTTTTGTTTTTTCTCTTTGCGGTGGTCTGGTAGTCCGTACTACCTCCTTTCTTTTTCACTCGTTCTCTTCTCTACTCACTACTGTACGTACTCTTACACTCCTTTACACTCCGTTACTCTCTTTGGCTAGCCAAAATCAAAAAGACTCCTGCTGTTAAAAAGGGGGGGGGGTCACCATTCCAGGCAGTGCTCTGCCTGAACATTAACCACAAACGGACGAACTACGCCATAGGGACGTAGTTAATTCATTAATTCGCGGGTATCCGCTAGACGCTACGGGTGCCCGTCCTGGGCCACCCGTGGGCGTCCATGTGCATTCATTCAGCGCCGAGGGTGCGCATTTGAAAGATCTGCCACGAAATCTTCCAAATGCGCCCCTCGATTCCCATTTTTGACCTACGTCAAGTCTTCTTCGAGGAAGATGTTGTCTAGGAAAGGGATGCAAAATAGAAAGAGGTAAAAAGGGGAGTGTACGGCTCCCAAAGTGGGGTGATGAAGCCTTGAGGGCCTGGCCGTTTCTTTCTCTGTTCTTTCGTTTTTGATTTTTTTTACATGAGCGCCCCCTCGGAAGGAAATGCTCACAATAACTGCCGGACAAAGAACCGAAGGGATCCCAAGTGCTGTAACTACCGAACCACGTGTTGAACGGACGTGAGGTCATGCGGGTCTACCCCAACACGACAAATCACACAAACACAACGGGCCAAAAGTCCTGAGTGAGAAAGCAACAGATGGTGGTGTAAGCGAAGAACAAATCAGATTGTGTTTGTATTGTATTTTCCCCTATATCTATATTTCCTCCCTTCCATTCGGAGTCAAAGCAGCTACGTCGAGTATTTTCACCGCGGTGTTGTGTGCACCTCGTTCTTCGTCTCAGGTTTCGCTCTTGAACACAGACCAATCCAAAGTCAGAGCTCATCAGTGGGGGACGTTGCGTGGAGCAAAGGCGGGGTCAATTGCAATCGAGCATCAACTGTGCACACACAAGGATGAGAGGCACGGGGCTACGAGATCACACCAACCACCGATTTAATGAGCCGTCTGCAGACCCACTGTTAATCCATTTACTCTGAGACTTGCATGGCTTAATCCTTGAAACAAGCATATGACTACTGGAAGGATCAACCACACTCAAACCAGACTGGACCGAGGAAAATCTGACGAATCAGAGATTCCCCGATACCGACGGACGAAGTCCTACCGACTAACACTCCAGTGATACAAACGAATCCACACCCGGGGCCAATTGCCGTGCCGGGCGTCGGTGCTTTCGACTTGTGAATGAATATGGCTGGTTCAGTTGTGTCGGATTGAGCAATGCAGATTATCGTGTAATTGACCCCTCCTCCCTGCAACCCTTTGAGTTGCTTGTCGTTGTTTTTGTTGCTGTTGTTGTTATTGTTTTTGGTGCTGTTGGTGTTGTGCAGGGCAAGGCCCGTAGCAACGGTGGAGTTGTTAGCCTCCATTTCAATGTGCCAGGGTTCGTGCATACTGGCCACGGGGACTCGATGGCATGTGGCAGCAGTTTGCACGCCGACGCCAGAAAGCTCTGTGTGCCGGGTAACGTAATGTCGGCAGCTCGCCAGCACTTTTTAACACTGCACACGGCGGCAGGACTAAACGTTTGCTGTCGATCCCCTTAACATGCTTTGCAGTCAGCCAGGCAAACTTCGGACAGAGACGGGCACAAAGTGCCCCCGCGTTTTGGGTTGTAGTACGAGCAGAGAGCCGTGCTCGACCACTTGTTATGATATATGACATGCGGCATAGTGTACGAAGACATGCTCATGATACATGTAAAACACTGAAACGACTTGCTATTTCCACAACAAACCATAGACGGTTGTAACACCGTCTTTTTTCGGTACGCAATGGACCCTTCGTGCGGTCGACGATGACAGTTCTGACCTGACTTGATGTTATGTCTACTCCGTAAGAAAGCAGAGTCAAGGGGAGGAAAGGGCGTTGGGATGGGGAGAAGAAGAGGGGTGTCTTTGTTTGGTTTCTGCTTTTTTGTGTTTCCGACGATCCCGTGGGACGTACAGATTGGTGTCTTTCGACCTTTGTTTGTTTGTGAGGTTCAGCTTGGTGCGTGTGGTCGGTGGGCGGGGGGGTTGGTTAGGAAGCTCTACTGTATCGGGCTAGACTTTAATTCATGCTTGAGCCAGGATGCCCACTCCGCAGCCTTTCCGCTGGGCTCTTGGTAGCTGATCCGCTCGCATACACTTTTCATTACAGTGGCGTTGCGCGCTGCGAAGTCGTCCATGATTTGCCAGTACGTCACGTTGCATTGTCCATAAATTCTCGCCAGGCGAAGCAGACCTGGCGTCCATAACTCCGCACGTGAAGCTCGTCGTTGGCCGTGAGCACGTGCTTTTTTTTTTTTTTTTTTTCCTGTTGACAGCTTGTGTCAGACTAGCCCACCCAGGTGGCCGAGGTGGTCGGGCAGGGTCTCTCCCGTCCGGAAAATTGCTTGGGTTCAAAGTGATGGGCGCTCTTTGGCTATTTATTACTCTTTCACTTTTTTTTCTGTTTCTTTTTTTTTTTTTTTTTTTTTTTTTTTTGGGGGGGGGGGGGGTCGTTGTATAATGGTTTAGCTTGAAGGGTATTGGAAAGGTTGAAAAAGGTTTTGGGGGTCACCGTCGGTTTGTGTTTCTATTTTTTTTCTTGTTTTTTTTTTTTGGGGGGTAATTATTTTTTCGGGGGTTCGCGTAACCCTTCTTTTCCGGAAGATAACGTTATCTTTTCTTTTCTCTCTGGCGCTCTTTTTCTCTCTATCTCTCTCTTTGGCTAGCAAAGCGACTATTGCGACCGACACCACGACCACACCCGCAATGAATGTGATCAAGGGCCCCCCACGTTCTACATGTTGAGCAGGGGTTGCCATGTAGCCCGTACCGGTCTAAGCCTTCATTGTAGCTTCCATAAGTACCCCCATTGGGACGGGTCCGACGGTCCGTTAGTCATCAGCGACACCGGGCGGGAAAAAGTAAATAAAAAGAAAGGGGAAAAATGGGGGTGTGGGTGGATAAGCTCGTGGTAGGTTGTTCGGAAATAAGTACAACCTCAAACTACGCCTAGCACAGGGCCAGGCGGCATATACGTGCCTTCATCCTCTCATGTTAGTGTGCGTTCACTCGTACAGACACTTCGAGTTTTTCCCGTTAGTCAGGGTAAACGGGTGCGGAGTGAAACATAGACCAGCCAGCAATCAAGAACCCGATGAGGCTCAAACGACGTGGATCAGAATCTCACACCCGCGAGGTGGCAACGTCTCTCATGCGCGCGGAGTCCCCTCAGACCTTGGAACCTCTGGCCATCCCTCGTGCACTCGATGGAGCAGTGTTGGCATCGCAGCACCGGGGAACCCGTTAACTGCTGTTCAAACAACTGACCATGCGGTGTCAGACATTGGGAGTCCGGCAAGGGCGGGCAGGGTGGCGAATTACCAAAGGGGCAGAAGGAGTCAGGTGAGCCTTCCGACTGCCGGCTCATCAAATTACCGGCTGAACCTGGGGGTGCAGGCAAGTCGGGTAGTCGATCCTGAGTAGGAAGCACCATGGAGGGTGACGGGGCACGGACAGTCATGTCGTGGGCATTCCGGGGGATCCGGACAAAGGCCGCGAGGTAAACGTCACCCCACGGAATGTCGTCGACGGAGGTGACGTGCAAGTCGTCGAAGAGGATCCACCCCGTGTCTTGCGCAACGTACGTGACGTAGTGTCCGCTAGCCGTATCCTCCCCCATGTCCACCACGACGGCTGCGAGGCGTAGCAGATGGTCCGGCGGTCCGAAGAAGGGGGGCAATTTCACGTCATTCTGGCGCCTGGCACCGTTTCTCGTGTAGATGCCAAACTGCATCAGAACACATTCAGCTGTCAGACGGAGATCCATACTTTCAACAACCGCACCTACAGCCTTGCAGTCGCAGACTCTCTCCGGATTTACAAACCCGTGCACGTGGAGAGAATCTTCCAGCTTCCTTCCGCAAGGAATTTGCAGACATTGCACTACCTGACTGCTGGAGGGGGGGGGGGGATGGCGGGGAGGGGTGGTGGGGAGGAGGAACTAAATGTTCCGAACTTGTTGTTCGCCGGATTCGTTTTCAGCAGAATCTCTGCTCGTTTTAACGTGGTATTGATTTCTTTAGCCTGAACAAATGGCAGAAGTGTAAACCTGCCTTCCCCCCCTTCTAAAAATGATGAGGTTCTGCTCTCAGCTTGCAACCCCCCGAAGCGAACCGCGCCAGGCCAACCCTTACTTAATTTCGCAACGATTTGTAAGAAAAAGGACGGTTGCGCGCGTGGGAGAGAGGTGTCGGTGATTACCTTCGTTGTCATGCGGTCGGTTTCGGCCGATGCTGCGAACACGAGGTAGGTACAGTCTCACTGCGGGAATGCTGCTGCGGTCGTCAAGCCACCCGGGGGTGTTGTTAGACGGGAAGAAAAAGACTTTACGTCAACGAACACAAAAGGCGCATACAGACCAGTAAGCAGAATTCCTACGAAGGAGGAACGCAGATCGAAAAGTTCGCGGATGCTCAACCTGAGACGGCATTGATGGCGGCAGCGGACACGACGGTATCTGATCTTCTTGGACACGCACGCGATGAAGAAATGGTAATCGTGGTAAAAACGACATTCTTGTCGAATGCTTTCGCAGAAGTTCGTCTTCCTAGATCCAAGATTGAACGGACTTTCGTCTTCGAACTTGGCATTGGCTCTCAAATACGGCCATCAGGGACTGTACTCCGTTCCGTGAGTGTCAAAAAAGAATAGGAGTGCGTTTGTACGCCGGGGGAGGATCCTGTTTAGTGAATATGATCGATAGGCTGATCTTCTCCCAAACACGCTGCCAGCGTCTCTTTCGTATTTACGATGCACGCTGTTACTACGAAAAAGTGACAGTTGGCAGCGCACTGAGGAAATTACCAAAACAGGTGACAACACATACGCACGTACAAACGTGCGTGAAGAAGGGCTAAACGCCACGGCATTGGACAATCCCCCTAGACACAGTGGCCAAACGATTCGCATGCGATAATAATTATCGCATATAATCGGCGTGCGATAATATGCGATAGTCCATACTACTGTATTTGCCCAGGTTTGAATCGTGCGATAATGCGAATGTAAATGCGATAATTGGCTGCCAAAATCCTAAATGCGATAATATGCGATAATGCGAATCGTTTAACCACCATGTCTAGACGACGAGGTCCAGGGTCTCATGCCATTTCTTATGTGTTTCGGTCGGGGGGTTCACATCCCAGACCCGGGTGTGGCAAAGCAAAAGAAATTGCCGTGACAAATTGGACAAGGCAAGCGCCTCGAAACCCCCGCACTTTCGCCGATCAAGGAATGCTCCCCCCATCGGGGGGGGTGATGCATTCTGGATGCAGTGCCCGGTTTGTTGTTGTAATTGTATACCCTCCCTCTCCCTCTGGCTTCCTTCGAACTGGGTTACAGGCGGCACCTCCTGGTATCCTATTTTCTTTCATGACCCCGTGAGAGAGTGTCGTGCGACCTTTGTTCTGTCGGCTTCGTGCCAGAGGTTAATTTGTTCTTTCGGGTCTGTTTGATTAATAGTATACCGCTCGTTGTGTTTGGCTGAACGCCCAAGTTTCTCTTGTTCTTTTGTTTTCCACTCCGCGCCTTGTACAACCTTGTAGTGACGAGCCGCTGGTTTCTTCTTCAAACCGATTCTGCGGTCCTCCGTGCAACCATATTTTCTGATTCTGGTGTTCCTGTTTTTGCCTCCTCCAGGGCTTACGCTCCACGTGTGGAACGTGTGGATTTCCACACGTTAATTCTTTTCGGAATATATTTTCCCACGTGTGCTTCCACGTGTGGATCCACAGGTACCACATGTGGATTTTTTTTTATTTCTTCCCCCACATGCAGGCTATTAGCTTCATTTTGCCTCAGTTTTCCAAATTCCGTCTCGATAGCCAATTTGCTTTTGCCGCTCTAAAATCGAGAAGCCTTTGTTTGGCCACCCGAACCTTCAAAAGGGGGGGTCCGGGGGGCACCGCCCCCCGGCAAACGGTACGGTACATTCAGGTGGCAGGTGGAGAACGAGTTTGCACTTCTCAGTCCGTTTGTCGCGTAAGACATACGACCAACGTACTGGTGGCACCGTTTGCCATCTGTGTGACCCTCGCCCCGCTCCCCCTGGTGCGAACTCCTGAAGCCAACAGCCCATTTCAAATTCATCCACCACTCAGATACTGTGTGCTGGTAAATCATTGGCACGAGTAGATGCAGACCGGAGATCACACGGAACAAGGCACTTGTGTCAACTCGGAGAGAATCTGTCAAGAATTCTGGGCTGCTTCTGAGTCTCGACTCTCTCACTCGGCTCAGCACCGGCGGCAGCCCCAAACTTCTGCCAGTCAGCCCACCATGCCCAGCGGCGACCCACCGATGACCAGCCCCTGACCGCCAGCCAGCTTCCTGTCACAGCTGGCCTAACCCACGCTCCACCGGACCCCCACGACCTTTTTTCATCGAAGGTCGTTTTTTGCACTCTTTTATTTTATTTTTTGAGCCGCCCGGATTTCCAAATTCCGTCAGCTGACGGAATTTGGAATGGGAAGCTAATGCCCTGCCCACATGTGCTTGCCAGGTTGGTCCACATGCAGGGGAGTCTAGGCCCACAAGACGCCAAGGGCGGCACAGCCAGGTGTCGCCAAGTCCAGTGAGGCTATTTTTTTTGCCCGCCGCACATAGGGGGATAGGTTTTTTTTTCCCCCTCGAACCTCAAGCGCCCACATGTGGACCACACGTATTTTCTCTGAGGCCGAAAACGGAGCGTAAGCCCTGCTCTGATAGACCGCTGTTTTTCCTCAGGACGAGTCTCGTCGCGACTAAACCCAGAGTTACCTGTGTCTCGTGTGGGCTACAGCACATTTACCTCCTTCGAGATTGGAATATTGTTGCGATAGGGGGTACCTCCTTTGAGATTTCGCAACTGGCAGTCTCCTTAAGTATTTCCTACAAAGCAGGTGCTTATACAAAAAAAAATCTGTGGCGGTCTGCATTAACACCTATAGACGGCAGCCTTCTTGGTGCCGACTTCCTCCCACGGCACGTGACTGATAATAGGTCCGGTCGGTCTCTTCGGACAACAAAACGAGCGCGAGGGTATTTGCAAGTGCCGCCTGGCCCACCGTGTGGGACCACATTACGGGGGTTGGTTGGTTGGGTCGAGCGTGAATCTCTTAACGACTAGCAAGCCAAAGCTGAACAGCAGTACCCAGCGCACCAAGCCCGCTGGAAAGCGCACGGATGGCTAAAGGCCCAGGTGCAGAGAGATGCGGCCGCGTACGAGGCAGCGCCGTGGGTTGACGCGTTGATAGACACGAACCGCACGGGGGCCACACGTTTCGCACCGCGCCCTTCCCGCTTCTCTCTGTTTCGTGCGCATGCGCGGACCGTCGCCATACAATAGATACCGTACTTAAAATCTGAAAAATCGCAGAGTGCCTGCGTAAGAAAGACACCCTGGCGCGGCGTCCGTCGGACGCAAAAAGTCGCCAAAGGCTGGCATAGCGGGATACGCATTCGTGCAAACACCAGCGCATGCCGTCGACTGATGTCGCCTGACAACCAGTGCTGCCGTCACGGAGTCGTTACAAACGATCGCAACTCGCGAACCGGTAGGCATTCGACGCCGTGACACGAAGCGTACGAGACCACCGCACGGAAGCGGACGGCGAAGAACGTAAGCCGCGACGGCAGGTCTCGGCCGGAGAGCAGCTGCCCCGCACACCGAAGATTCCGCCCAAGCAAAATCTACGGTATGTATTGCCAGGTCCGCTGCCAACCGCCACTTCACATAAGGTAGCCGGACGGACTTTCTTCTTTCCGGGGGGAAAATGTTTCTTGCCCGGGGGGGAATTCTGAGGATTAAACGCGAGAAAACGCACTCAGGACTGTTTTTTTCTTTGCACTTGCTGCTTGGGGCTTTGAACTCGGTTCCGCTTCAGTCAGATTCCTGGCAGGTATTTGGATCTTGCTTGCACCGGAATGATAGTCTGAAGCGCTGAGAGACAGCCCAAGTGTCTGCTGTGGACGGAGTACGATAAGAGAAGGCTTTGTGATCTTCACCATCGTGAAAAATGGAAGAGAAGAGGGGGGAGCTTGCTTTGGTTCAGTGCCTGATTGAGAAAAAGTGCTTTCGTTGCTTGCGATCCCGATAAAGCTGAGCCTTTCCCTCAAAGGAGGCGGAACAGCCTCGATTGATAGCAGTTTTCGGACACAGCACCACAACGTGAAGGCTGAAAGTCCACTCCAATTGAGCCTGCCCGGCACGCGCAACACTGGCGCCCGTGACGAGGGGCTAAAGCTGGCAACTGCCAGCAAGCCCCAAGCTCGGTGCCTGTAAAGTAAGTGCCGCAAGGATCGAAGAAGGGGTGTAGTGCATTTGGTCCCAGTAAGTAAAAGAACTTTGGCCCGTTTGTGGCCTCTGGTGTAGGTCCCTGTGATTGCTACCTCCAGCCCCCGAGAGTGCTAGAAGGCTTTCTGCGCGTCTACGACCCATCCGTAAGGGGTTAAAAACGAATACTCTCCTCCTCGCCCGTCTCGCTGCTCCGTACTCGCTGCTCTCGTCCTTGCTGCTGCGTGATGCCAGATTGATGGTGCGTAACAAACGTAGAAAGGTCATGCAGAGATTCTCGGGTGTATGCCACGAACTTCTTCGTGACGCCTCAGGACACTGGACGCAGGGCATTAGCTTCCCATTCCAAATTCCGCCAGCTGACGGAATATAAATCCGGGTGGCTCAAAAAATAAAAAGAAAAAGTGCAAAAAACGACCTTCGATGAAAAAAGTCGTGGGGGTCCGGTGGAGGCGTGGGTTAGGCCAGCTGTGCCAGGAAGCTGGCTGGCGGTCAAGGGCTGGGCTGGCGGTCAGGGGCTGGCCATCGGTGGGTCGCCGCTGGGCATGGTGGGCTGGCTGGCAGAAGTTTGGGGCTGCCGCGGGTGCTGAGCCGAGAGAGCCGAGGCTCAGAAGTTACCAGCACACAGTATCTGAGTGGTGGATGAATTTGAAATGGGCTGTAGGCTTCAGGAGTGTGGACCAGCGGGGCGAGGGTCACACAGATGGCAAACAGTGCCACCAGTACGTTGGTCGTATGTTTAACGCGACAAACGGACTGAGGCGCAAACTCTTTCTCCACCGGAATGTACCGTACCGTTTGCCGGGAGGCGGAGCCCCCCGGACACCCCCATTTTAGAAGGTTCAGGTGGCCTAAACAAAGGCTTCTCGATTTCAGAGCTGGAAAAGCAAATTGGCTATTGAGACGGAATTTGGAAAACTGAGGAAAAGTGAAGCTAATAGCCTGCTGGACTTATGTATGGGCAAGGGTGGGTGGGCAAGCGAGGGGTAAAATTACGGTGTTTTTCTCGGGAGCGACGGGGCAATAACCTTTGTACAAGTGTTAGTTCTCGTCAGAATCTAAGATCTTCGATCTTATTATTATTCCGGGGATTCTTATACGACAAAAAACAAAAAGTAAGGAAAAGGCTTTCTTGGCGCAAAGATCTTTTCTCTGCTCTCCTGAAACCCCGGACTTCAGCAGCCATATACTAAGTCAATGCGGGAGTGAAAATTCGCGGGAGCGGCCACTCCCGCATTGAGGGAGTGCCACTCCCAGGGAGTGATGCCGACCCGCACAAACGACCGCAAGACCACTCCCGCAATCCGGAGTGGGAGTCCGGGGTGTAGAAGTAGAAGTAGCCCCCCACCATTCCCGTTCTTTCGAATAATGCTCGAAAAGAAAACGAAAACAGAACCGGCTGCCTGCATGCGGCTCTCCCGACTCCCAACATCGCGGTTAGCACAAACTCAAGAGGCACAGTCAACTATTCCCTGCGGGAATATAGCATACTTTCAATGGAAGAAAGCGGGTGTCGCACCCGCTTTTTCGGGGTGTGGATTTACAGGCGTTTGGTTGTAGCGTACCCGCTTTTCGAGTGCGACTCGGGCACACCCTCTTTAACTCCACCCGCCACACGAGGGGACAGCAGCGAATTCGCTCAGTATGATTGAACCCGTGAAAACGCCCTCAACCCCACGGCTGGAGGCAGCAAAGGCTGATCCACTTGTCATCTCTTTTGCCGAGCTTTCAACCCCGTCTGGCCGATGAACAAGGGACGCTGCGGCATTCGTTGCCGTTGCTTTCGCCGGGCAATGCGCCTTGCACTATCCGCGTGCGTGTTCGGAACTTTGCGTTGATGTGCGGTACTTCCGTTGGGCGCACTTGCGCTGACGCGCAGTGGATGCGTTGCGGACATGTGCCGGCAGCGACACTCGCAGTGCAAGTGCACACGGACGTGCAGTGCCCGTTGGTGTTCCGGACTGTAGCTGTAACGTGTGTGGTATGCCTTACTCTTGGCGCACTTGCGCTGTGTTTGCGTTGCTGGTGGCGTACACATGTGCCGACAGCGACACTCGCGGTGCAAGTGCACACGGACGTGCAGTGTCCGTTGGTGTTCCGGACCATAGCTGTAACGTGCGCGGTATGCCTTACTCGTGGCGGGCTTGTGCTGACGCGCAGTGCTTTGCATCCGGGAGCCGCTCTTGCACCGAGCCTTCCGGCCCACGTGCCGTGCGGCCCATCGTGAACGGCGCGCCTGGACTGCGCTCTCAGTAGGCGGCGTCGCCGTGCGGTAAGAGGACGGTGCTGCCGCCTTGGTGCCGCGTCCTCGGCAGCGGGCGGCTGATGCTGAGGTTGTTGGCGACCGACTCCGAGATGGTCAGCGCCTCGGACGACCTGCGCAGCGACGGAGCCGGCGGCTGGTTGGCCGGCAGCAGCGCAGCCGCCGACCCGAAGGAGGAGCCCCTCGACGGCGGGCGCACGTCGTCCGACGGGCACCTTCCCGCCGCCAGCCGGGTCGCCTCGTGCGAGTGCGGGAAGACGCGCGTGCCCACGAGGGGGGACAGCGGGAACGCCTTCTCCTCGAACGCGGAGACCGACGTCTTCCTCGTGTGGTTCAACCCGAGCGCCGAACTGTACGTTCGGGAGTTCACCGCGCGGGCTGCCGGCGCATTCGCTGCGCGGAAGCTCGTGTGCCCGTACGTCGAGTCCGACAGCGGGCTGGCGAACTCCACCCACTCCCCGGGGGTGGCCGGGGTCGCCGGGTTGCTCGATGAGTGCATCCTAGGCGAAGGCACGCGGGCGCTCAGCCATATCTTCCTGTCTCTCCTGTGCCGGCTTGTGTCTCCCGGGGACCCGAACGCGCTGGACAGCGCACGGCCGACGGTCAGCCCGTTTTCCCCAGCAGTCATATCTAGCAAGTCAGGGTCACTCGGGTCGAACCTGTTTTTTCAGTGGTGGTATAAAGACGGGGGGGTCGGATAGTAACAATTATTTGACACGCGTCTCGTTGTCTAAAAACACTACCACTATTTGATTCTGCTACTGTTCGGCTACCCGGAACTTTTGTTAGGTTTCGACAAATCGAATACGAACACAGGTGTTATTCTTAGGGGGTGCGACTCCCGTGGTAAATCCTGTCGCGTTTATTATTTTCACCATTTTTGCATGTTGTTAGGCACTTGCGGGTGTTGTTCGGTACAGATGAGGTTATCGAGGGTGCGTGACCCAGAAGCTGATCAGAATGTCACCAAAATCAGAATGTCACCCAAAAGTGCGAAAGAGAGGGAAAGCTGGGCAAGGGAGACCAGGAATGGTGGATTCTGGACCAGGGAGGGCGAACTCCTGACCAGGGAGGGTAGACTCTGGACCAGGGAGGGTGGATTCTGGACCAGGGAGGGTGGATTCTGGATCAGGAAGGGTGGATTCTGGATCAGGGAGGGTGGATTCTGGACCAGGGAGGGTGGATTCTGGATCAGGGAGGGTGGATTCTGGACCAGGGAGGGTGGATTCTGGATCAGGGAGGGTGGATTCTGGACCAGGGAGGGTGGATTCTGGACCAGGGAGGGTGGATTCTGGATCAGGGAGGGTGGATTCTGGACCAGGGAGGGTGGATTCTGGATCAGGGAGGGTGGATTCTGGACCAGGGAGGGTGGATTCTGGACCAGGGAGGGTGGATTCTGGACCAGGGAGGGTGGATTCTGGACCAGGGAGGGTGGATTCTGGACCAGGGAGGGTGGATTCTGGACCAGGGAGGGTGGATTCTGGACCAGGGAGGGTGGATTCTGGACCAGGGAGGGTGGATTCTGGACCAGGGAGGGTGGATTCTGGACCAGGGAGGGTGGATTCTGGACCAGGGAGGGTGGATTCTGGACCAGGGAGGGTGGATTCTGGACCAGGGAGGGTGGATTCTGGACCAGGGAGGGTGGATTCTGGACCAGGGAGGGTGGATTCTGGACCAGGGAGGGTGGATTCTGGACCAGGGAGGGTGGATTCTGGACCAGGGAGGGTGGATTCTGGACCAGGGAGGGTGGATTCTGGACCAGGGAGGGTGGATTCTGGACCAGGGAGGGTGGATTCTGGATCAGGGAGGGTGGATTCTGGACCAGGGAGGGTGGATTCTGGATCAGGGAGGGTGGATTCTGGACCAGGGAGGGTGACCAGGGAGGGTTCTGGACCAGGGAGGGTGGATTCTGGACCAGGGAGGGTGGATTCTGGACCAGGGAGGGTGGATTCTGGACCAGGGAGGGTGGATTCTGGACCAGGGAGGGTGGATTCTGGACCAGGGAGGGTGGATTCTGGACCAGGGAGGGTGGATTCTGGACCAGGGAGGGTGGATTCTGGACCAGGGAGGGTGGATTCTGGACCAGGGAGGGTGGATTCTGGACCAGGGAGGGTGGATTCTGGACCAGGGAGGGTGGATTCTGGACCAGGGAGGGTGGATTCTGGACCAGGGAGGGTGGATTCTGGACCAGGGAGGGTGGATTCTGGACCAGGGAGGGTGGATTCTGGACCAGGGAGGGTGGATTCTGGACCAGGGAGGGTGGATTCTGGACCAGGGAGGGTGGATTCTGGACCAGGGAGGGTGGATTCTGGACCAGGGAGGGTGGATTCTGGACCAGGGAGGGTGGATTCTGGACCAGGGAGGGTGGATTCTGGACCAGGGAGGGTGGATTCTGGACCAGGGAGGGTGGATTCTGGACCAGGGAGGGTGGATTCTGGACCAGGGAGGGTGGATTCTGGACCAGGGAGGGTGGATTCTGGACCAGGGAGGGTGGATTCTGGACCAGGGAGGGTGGATTCTGGACCAGGGAGGGTGGATTCTGGACCAGGGAGGGTGGATTCTGGACCAGGGAGGGTGGATTCTGGACCAGGGAGGGTGGATTCTGGACCAGGGAGGGTGGATTCTGGACCAGGGAGGGTGGATTCTGGACCAGGGAGGGTGGATTCTGGACCAGGGAGGGTGGATTCTGGACCAGGGAGGGTGGATTCTGGACCAGGGAGGGTGGATTCTGGATCAGGGAGGGTGGATTCTGGACCAGGGAGGGTGGATTCTGGACCAGGGAGGGTGGATTCTGGACCAGGGAGGGTGGATTCTGGACCAGGGAGGGTGGATTCTGGACCAGGGAGGGTGGATTCTGGACCAGGGAGGGTGGATTCTGGACCAGGGAGGGTGGATTCTGGACCAGGGAGGGTGGATTCTGGACCAGGGAGGGTGGATTCTGGACCAGGGAGGGTGGATTCTGGACCAGGGAGGGTGGATTCTGGACCAGGGAGGGTGGATTCTGGACCAGGGAGGGTGGATTCTGGACCAGGGAGGGTGGATTCTGGACCAGGGAGGGTGGATTCTGGACCAGGGAGGGTGGATTCTGGACCAGGGAGGGTGGATTCTGGACCAGGGAGGGTGGATTCTGGACCAGGGAGGGTGGATTCTGGACCAGGGAGGGTGGATTCTGGACCAGGGAGGGTGGATTCTGGACCAGGGAGGGTGGATTCTGGACCAGGGAGGGTGGATTCTGGACCAGGGAGGGTGGATTCTGGACCAGGGAGGGTGGATTCTGGACCAGGGAGGGTGGATTCTGGACCAGGGAGGGTGGATTCTGGACCAGGGAGGGTGGATTCTGGACCAGGGAGGGTGGATTCTGGACCAGGGAGGGTGGATTCTGGACCAGGGAGGGTGGATTCTGGACCAGGGAGGGTGGATTCTGGACCAGGGAGGGTGGATTCTGGACCAGGGAGGGTGGATTCTGGACCAGGGAGGGTGGATTCTGGACCAGGGAGGGTGGATTCTGGACCAGGGAGGGTGGATTCTGGACCAGGGAGGGTGGATTCTGGACCAGGGAGGGTGGATTCTGGACCAGGGAGGGTGGATTCTGGACCAGGGAGGGTGGATTCTGGACCAGGGAGGGTGGATTCTGGATCAGGGAGGGTGGATTCTGGACCAGGGAGGGTGGATTCTGGACCAGGGAGGGTGGATTCTGGACCAGGGAGGGTGGATTCTGGACCAGGGAGGGTGGATTCTGGACCAGGGAGGGTGGATTCTGGACCAGGGAGGGTGGATTCTGGATCAGGGAGGGTGGATTCTGGACCAGGGAGGGTGGATTCTGGATCAGGGAGGGTGGATTCTGGACCAGGGAGGGTGGATTCTGGACCAGGGAGGGTGGATTCTGGACCAGGGAGGGTGGATTCTGGACCAGGGAGGGTGGATTCTGGACCAGGGAGGGTGGATTCTGGACCAGGGAGGGTGGATTCTGGACCAGGGAGGGTGGATTCTGGACCAGGGAGGGTGGATTCTGGACCAGGGAGGGTGGATTCTGGATCAGGGAGGGTGGATTCTGGACCAGGGAGGGTGGATTCTGGACCAGGGAGGGTGGATTCTGGACCAGGGAGGGTGGATTCTGGACCAGGGAGGGTGGATTCTGGACCAGGGAGGGTGGATTCTGGATCAGGGAGGGTGGATTCTGGACCAGGGAGGGTGGATTCTGGACCAGGGAGGGTGGATTCTGGACCAGGGAGGGTGGATTCTGGACCAGGGAGGGTGGATTCTGGACCAGGGAGGGTGGATTCTGGATCAGGGAGGGTGGATTCTGGACCAGGGAGGGTGGATTCTGGACCAGGGAGGGTGGATTCTGGACCAGGGAGGGTGGATTCTGGACCAGGGAGGGTGGATTCTGGACCAGGGAGGGTGGATTCTGGACCAGGGAGGGTGGATTCTGGACCAGGGAGGGTGGATTCTGGACCAGGGAGGGTGGATTCTGGACCAGGGAGGGTGGATTCTGGATCAGGGAGGGTGGATTCTGGACCAGGGAGGGTGGATTCTGGACCAGGGAGGGTGGATTCTGGACCAGGGAGGGTGGATTCTGGATCAGGAAGGGTGGATTCTGGGTGGATTCTGGACCCGGGTGACATTTCTTTGATCCTGTTGGTTCGGGCTAGTTCAGGAGTACTACCATTTACCGGGATATTGCTAGTCGTCGAAGCCAGCCCCACCCCGAATTCTTCTGGTGCCGATTCGAGGTGGTCGTGCTCATCTAGCCATGCGTCTTCCTCCTATTTCCTCAGTAAACTGCAAAAGCCTTCTCTTGTTTCGGTGAAGGGGTGGGGACGTTAGCTTAATGTTTAGAACAGAACACTGTCTCGCATGCACGTTTGATGCTACCAGCCCGGATGCCTTACCGGAAGGGGGGCAGACCTTATGAAATCGTCGTTGGACGGCTGCTTGCAGAGCAGGGGCGAACTGGGTTCGCTTACGCGGCGATGGGGCGGCGGGAGGTCGCTCGGTTGCATGAAGCTGGAGGTCGGCTCGGTGTTCGAGTCCGAAGGGGTGCCGACGGCCTTGCTGTCCCAGAGTTCGTTTTGGAGGCGGGATCGCCGGCTGTGGTACAGGACGTACGCTTCGGACAGGACGTCGAGCACAATCTTCATCATCATCAGCGCGGCCGCTGAAAACAGGACCGCTTCCGCGACTTCGGCGGTCCAGTGGGTCGGGTCGTCGAGGTACAGACTGGCTGCGAGGAGAAGGAGCGCGGCGATCTGCAGCACGATCAGCGTGATGTCGACGAAGTTGTCCCGCGGCCGCACGTGCGGCTGCACCGTGGCCTCCGCCGCCAGCAGCAACCCGAAGATCAGCGCGCTGAACAGCCGGACGTGCCCGCACGCCGAAACCGTCCCCGTCGGCAGGGCCGACATGCCCGCCAGCGCGAACGACGACGCGAACTCTATCGCGCCCCACCACAGCGCCTCCTCGCGGTACGGCCGGATGAGGCTCGAGTACCGATACACGAAGTTGACCTCCCTCCCCGTGCTCACCCACTCCCCTTTGCCCACGACGTACTCGACCAGCAGCCGCCACTTCTCGGGGACGATCTCGACGTAGACAGCCCGCCTGTTCGGGTTCGTGCTGAGGGCGCCCTCCACCACGAGAAGGGCCCAGATCGGTATCATGACGAGGACGATGTTGCCGACGACGCCGACGACCCAACCGAGGAAGGAGGGCGGGTAGAAGATCAAGAGGAGGGACCCCAAAGCGGTGCCCTGGTACAGCCACATGATCAGGATGAACGGAGCCGACGGGAACCGGAAGAAGCCCTGGATGTCCATCGGCGTCGCGAAGCGGGACTGGAAGCTGAGGGTGCGCAGGGCGTGGCTGCCGATCTGCCACGCGAGGAGGCCGAAGAGCGCGAAGCCGCAGACGATGATGAAGTTCCCGACGACGGCGCCCATCGCGTGGCTGCCGTGCAGGCGGAACTGCAGCGGGTGCAGCGCGCGTGAGAACTCGCGGTCCCCGCCGCCCTGCTGGCAGTTCTGCGCGATCAGCGCCAGCCGCGTCGCGGCCCCGGCCCCGCCCGTCGCCGAAGCAGCGCTCACCAGTGCGCCCACGGACGCCGCGCCGGTCGTGGCCTGCATCGCGGGCGTCGCCACCACGTACGCGCCGGGCACCTTCGTCTCCACCGCCGCCAACGGCGCCGTTGTATTGCCTGGCGACTCGCTCGGTTGACTCGACGGAGGCACACTGGTCGAATGGCCCGGCACCTCCGAATCCACTGGCGGCAGCGGCGGCGCGTCGGTCGGGGCGGCCGGCGGCGGCGCCGGCGTCAGAACGCTGGTTGGCGGGACGGGCCGCGCCGTCTGCGGCACGAACGTGAAGACAGGGTTTCCGGGGGCGCCCGTCGGAGGCGCGGGCGTTGCCGGAACCGCCGTCGACGGCGGTCTCGTCGCAGGCGCGGGTGCCTCCGTTGGCGGCGGCCGTGTCGCAGGCACTTGCGACGGTGCCTGCGTGGCCGGTGCGTCCGTCGGCGGTGCCGAGGTCGGCTCAGCCGCCGTCGGCGGAGTACCGGGCGCACTCGTCTGCGGCGACGCTGTCTGCGCGGGAGGCGGGTCCGTTCGCGGCGAGCCAGTCACAGGAGCTGCCGTTTGCGGCGCCACCGTCAACGGAGCCGCTGTCGATGGCGCGGACGTAGGAGGACTGGCTGTCGCCGGGGTCCTGGTCAGAGGAGCATGCGTGGAAGGCGGAGCATCCGTGTCGGGTGCACTCGTCCGCGGCGATGCTGTCTGAGGAAGGGGTGGATCCGTTCGCGGCGTGCCAGTCGCAGGAGCTGCCGTTTGCGGCGCCGCCGTCAACGGAGCTGCTGTCGATGGCGCGGACGTAGGAGGACTCGGCGTCAGGGGACTGGCTGTCGCCGGGGCGCCTGTCAGAGGAGCAGGCGTGGGGGGCGATGCGGTCGGCGGCACGGTCGGTGGTGCCGGAGTGAGCGGTGCTCCCGTGCGGGGTGCTCCGGTTGGGGGCGCGCGGGAAATTGGGACGGGTGTCGGCGGAGACGACGTGGGCGGGGGGAGCGTGGGCGGAGCAGACGTGGCGGGCGCCGCAGAAGGTACTGCTGTGGCTGGGGCTACAGTGGCGGGGGCGCCCGTTGGAGGAGCGCCGGTAAACGGCGCTTGGGTGGGAGGTGCACCCGTCGGCGGTGAGTCAGTTGACGGTGCATCGGTTCGTGGTGCTTCAGTTAATGGTGCTTCAGTTGGTGGTGCCTCAGTCGGTGGTGCTTCGGTTGATGGTGCATCCGTTGGTGGTGCTTCAGTCGGCGGCGCTTCGGTTAATGGTGCTTCAGTTGGTGGTGCTTCAGTCGGTGGTGCTTCGGTTGATGGTGCTTCAGTTGGTGGTGCTTCAGTTGGTGGCGATTCGGTTGATGGTGCATCCGTTGGTGGTGATTCAGTCGGCGGCGCTTCGGTTAATGGTGCTTCGGTTGGTGGTGCTTCAGTTGGTGGTGCTTCAGTTGGTGGTGCTTCAGTTGGTGCTTCAGTTGGTGGCGATTCGGTTGATGGTGCATCCGTTGGTGGTGATTCAGTCGGCGGCGCTTCGGTTAATGGTGCTTCAGTTGGTGGTGCTTCGGTTGGTGGTGATTCGGTCGGCGGTGCTTCGGTTGGCGGTGCATCCGTTGGTGGTGCTTCGGTTGGTGGTGATTCGGTCGGCGGTGGTTCGGTTGGCGGTGCATCCGTTGGTGGTGCTTCGGTTGGTGGCACGTTAGTATCCGGCGAACGAGTTGGGGGCGACTCTGTCGGAGCAAGCGTCGGGGGCGCGTCAGTAGACGGCGCCAAAGTCGGTGCGACGGTAGGCGGCGCACTGGTGAGAGGAGCTGCCGTCGGGGGCGCGCCGGTCGGCGGTGCCTCTGTGTTGAGGAACGGGAACGTGCAGTGGACCTCCAAGAGGTACCCTTGCCCCGCATCGCACGACTCGACGTCGAAGCCTGCGAGGACCATATCAACCGGGCACGTGACATTGAATTGAGCAAAAACCTCCATGGTCTCGGTGCCCGCCAAATTGTGGTTGCAGGGCGTCTTGTGCGACGCCCGCGCGGGAACCGCCACGCCACGCCCGGAGAACACTTTGCAGCAAAAGTAGTCGAACGTCATTTTGCCGTCGAGCCCGCCGTTGCACACGGCCCACTCGGTCGACTGCAAGGCGTACCCCGCGCTGCACAACGGGCGCAGCGCGATCAACTTCGAGAGCGTCATCACGGTTTGGCAGCTCGTCGAGGTTTCCCTGCAATCTCCCTGCACAACGGCATCGTCACATTGTGCCTCCATCTGCATGAAATCAGGGCCACACGACCCGTTGACGAGGTTGAACCCGTTGGGGCTCCCGCCAGCGGGGCAGTCAACGATGTGCTGCCCGTTCCACATGGGCGTGCCGACGGACTTCTTGCATCCCGAGGATGTCTGCTGCGGGCTCACCAGCGCCTGGCCGACGACGGTGCACCAGCAGAAGATGACGGCCACAAGCCATTGGCGTTGGTGCATACACCCCCAAGCGCGTGCGGGCGTAGGGGATCCCGGAAAGTGAAGAGGAGGGAAGGGGGGAAGGGGGGGAGGGATTCCCGAACGGCTGACCCGCACACCCTTATTTTGGGCCTCCCGACCTGTTTGAGGAGTTGCGCAAACCACGCACGTGCTTCGCTGGTACTTTCTAACGAAATACTCGAGGGACTGCCTTGTGCCTACTTCGACGGAAGCTAGAGGGGGAAAATACTACAACCGCAAACTGGCTATTTTTAGTTGAACGCTTACGCGCGCCACCAAACCCAGACTCCGTGTCTTTCGTGTGGGCTACTTTTCTGTGTTATAGACAAATTTTTCTCCGTTGAGATTGAATGAATATTGATGCGATAGTGGGGAGTCATCGGCATGCCGATGAAACATACTTTGAGATTTCGCAACTAGCAGCCTCCTCAAATATTTCCTACAAAGCAGGTGCGGATACAAAAAAAAAAAGAGAGAGAGAGAGAGAGAGAGAGAGAAGGAGAGAGAGAGAGAGAGAGAGAGAGAGAGAGAGAGAGGAGAGAGAGAGAGAGAGAGAGAGAGAGAGAGAGAGAAGAGAAGAGAGAGAGAAGGAGAGAGAGAGAGAGAGAGAGAGAGAGAGAGAGAGAGGAAGAGAGAGAGAGAGAGAGAGAGAGAGACGAGTTAGAGTGCAGGGACCATCTCTCCGGGGAGTTTCCGGTCTCCTCACTTCTCTTCGCACTGCTACGGCGGGCGTAAGTCGCTCCGGAGGCGCGCTGCAGGTTGCGGCTCTGCTACAGTGAGTGGCGGCACCGGAGTTGGTGCTGCAGCGGGCGCTCTGGCCGGCGGGCGAGCTCGTCTCGCGGGGGATCGCCGCCTTGTAACGCTGCGGGCCCTCTTCTTCCTCGCGACTGCGCGGCCTACGGCGGCGGCTAACACCTTGATGGGAAACTTCAGCTTCCATTGAGCGAAGGCTACGTCCTGAGGGTACACGGGTTTGGCGTCATTCCAGCTGTCTTTGGAGCAAACTGCTACTATGCCGTTTAACATCGCCTCTGTCCTCCGTCCAGCCGCAAAACGTGGACGGTGTGTGAATCCCGGCATTGCCGGCGCACCCAGGCAGCGTAAAGAGCATACACCCTGACGCCACTTCCCGGGGAAGGCTGAGGCCCCCGTGTCAGCAAAGCTTAGGTCGTTGATGGCTCGTGTTAGATATCCTATCTGCAACCCTTTTTCGGCAAACGTTTCCCCAGGCAGCTTGGATCGCGTGTAGGCCTCAAAATCCAAAGCGAGTTCCACGCCGGTCGTAGGGAGAGGGGGGGTGTTGACCCAACGTAGATTCCTTAGCCAGTAGACTAGCGTCGCCGCGAAGCGCGTCCCGATCTGCTTCGTGAGGAGCTCACGGCTGTCCCTTGCCAGCTCAACGTCATATCTCCCTGCCGCGGCGGAGGCAAGCTCCCAGGGGCGCGTCGTCGCGATATTACGCTGCGCTTGCGCCATCTCGATGGAGATGGTCCCGATCAGCTTCTGGACCCTCTCCACGAGTACCGGCGGGGTTCCGATGGGGGGAATCCCCCGTGTGCTCAGGCATAGGGGCATATTCTGTGCCGCCACTCCTGCGACGTCGAGTCGGCAACGTAGATTGACCCACCTGCCCCCCGGTCCCGGGCATTCCCAGAAATAGTGCAGCAGGGTCCCCGGCGTCCCACCGTCGCAGAACTCGCATACGCCGTCATCCGTTCCCCATTTTCTGTTGCACCACTCGCGAGAGTACACCGCTCCTGCGATGCATTTGCGGATTGCAAAGCTGAGCCTGTCCTCCGTCGCGCGGTTCTGCCACAGTCTGTTCAGCAGGCGCACATCCACCCCCCTCTCGATACCCGAGTAGCCTTGCCTTTGTGTCGTCAGGTAGCGCCACGCTCGAAGACGCAGGCCCTCACGGACGAAGTGCAGTGTCTCCTTCCCGGAAAAAGGCACGGTCGCACCTTCGAACGATAGCAACTCGAAACTGTGCCGCTTCGCCGGCAGGAAACGTATCTCTCGAAGGAGATTGGATATCAGCCCGACGGGGCCCTTTAAGGAGGCGTCAGCCCCGGATACAAGAAGGGCATCCATTCGCAGCCGAAACCTCTCCTTCTGGTATTGCTTCGCGGCGGTGCGGAGTGAGCTGTACCCGGAGGCGCATGCCGGATCGCACAAGTGCGCCTTCGCAACAAGGGTAAGTGTCGCGAGGGGGCTCTTCGCCCGATTTGAGCGAGGAATCAAGCAGGCGGAGAGAGCCGTGCGAAGGACGGAGTTGTTCGCAAAGCCACCGGCCGAGTTGGCGCAGTAGGCCGCGCCGTAGTGCGCGGATGCCGCGATCGTCTGCATGACGCGGAACTTGGTGCGCGGCTTCAGTGGCGACGCTTCCAGCCTGGCTGCGGCTTCCACGGTCGCGTCAGACCTACCGTTGTCCACAGGCCCTTCTGTGCCCAGGGGAACGCCCAGAACCTTAACGGTCTTCACCGACTTCACCGCCTTGCCTCCAACCTCGAGACGGGGGCCTTTTTCCGACGTCGAGAAGGAGGCACACTTGCCTTCGTTGAGAGCGAGGCCGGTCAGACTCCCGAATATCGCGGTGACTTCTATTCCTTCCTGGAGCAGCTTCGCGAGTCGCGAGAGGAGGTACAAGTCATCAGCAAAGGACTTCGGACTCACTCGTGCCCGGCTGACCAGGGCTTTCGAGAGCACGGACAGAAGGGCGTTGATCAGGACCACGGAGATAGGGCAGCCTTGGAGGATGCCGTTCGTGACCTTGAATTCATCGCCCACTCCCAGCGGGTACTTAAAACGACGTCTGAGGTACTTATAGACGTGGCGCAGCGGCGCCAGCACACGCTCATGCAGCCCCAGAGCCTCAACTAGGTCGAGTACCAAACCTTGTGGAACGCGGTCAAAACATTTCGCAAAGTCGAGCGCGATCCCATGTAGCGGCGTTCCGTTAATAAGGGATTCCTCTATCGACAGCGCGATGTCCATGACGACGTCGTCGCAGGAGTGGCCTTTCCGGAAGCCATGTTGAGACTCGTGTATCCACTGCTCTTGCCAGACAAGAACCTCCTGCAGACGCACACTAGCCCAAAGACGATAAACGACACTGGAGACGGTGATGGGCCGCAGCTTCAGGGGGTCATCTCCTTCTCCCTTGGGAATCAGGGTGACTAGCGCGTCTAGAACCCCGTCGGGCCATAGGCCCGTCTCCTCGACTTCGTTCAGTACTGCAGCAAACCCTTCCAGGATTGTGTCCGGCAGGGCCGCAACTTCTCGCATGCGCCAGCCGTCCACGCCGCATGACGATTGCACACCTTTCTTCCTCGCTATCGACCGTAGGCGGTCGGCCGTGATGGGGCCCAGTTGGCACGGGTGTTGCGCAATAAAGTCACCATATTCTCGCAGGAAGGGGGCGAACTCGGGTTCCTTTTTCCCGGCATACATGCGTAGCACGGGGTCCCACTTCCTCCTTACCGTCGCGTCAACTTCCACCAAGTTCGCCGTGAGTCGCCCGTCGCGACCGTTCGTAAAATAGAATGTCGGCGGCGCCTCCTTCTTCACCCAAGCAAAAGACTCCTTACCCAGAGGGTTACGGAGCTCGCGCTGACACCTTGCGATTTCCAGGTACCTCGAATTTAACGTAGTCTGGGCCAGGCTCTGGCACACGTCCGAGATAGTGTGTGATACACCTGGCTCTCTTCAGAGGTGCGGTGTCGGCCCCCGCACCCTCCGGGGACGGCCTCGCGGACACGCGCTGGGTGCTCAGCCTCCGCCGCTCTCCTCGCCCGCGGTAGGCCGCCAGGTTACCCTCAATCTTGGACTTCTGGAGCAGATAATCCTCCGCCGCCCGCGAGATACGCAGCCAGAGAAAATCCACCCTCTGGCTGTCTTCTAGTCCGCGGGGGCACGGGTCGGCGAGTCGGTATTTCGCGACTACAGCTTTGAGAGCTGCGGTGTCGGTACGGTCAGTCAGACCGGATCCAGGGATGGCACGGGGGAAGCGGAACACCGCGTTAAGTTGCTGGAAAGCGGTGAGGTGAAGCTCAGCTCGAATCGCCTTATGTGTCGGGAACCCGGCCTCGAAGGTTTCTACGTTTCCAAGAGCGGAAGAGGCGATTTCGTTGGTAAGCACAAGGTCAATGCGTGACGGCTCCCCGTGGTAGCAGGTGTGCTCCGGAGGCCTGCTCAGGGACTTCGCGTGAAGCTCGGCACAGTCAGTCCACCCGTTTCGCAGTGCGAAGCGTAGGGCAGGAGAGTTCAGAGGGTCTGTGTTCAGGTCACCTGCAACTACAATCGGTACCGCGCCCAGGCGCCGGCGCATGCCCCAGAGAACCCCCTCGACCAACTTCTCACGTTCAATCCGAGCCGAGTGGCCGCAATGTCCGTACAACGAAACCACGTGAAGCGCACCCTTCCCGCTTCCGGTCGCGACACGTACGTGGAGGAAGCGAGCTGCCTCGTAGGCCCGCTCTTCAACGACATCGAACGGGCTAACCACGCATGCCGGCAGGCCTTTCCTCACAAGGATTGCTACACCGGCGCTCCCCCCGGTTATTTGGGATGGAACGTCGTTGCCACATTTACGCCCTTCGCAGCAGGAACCGAAGAAAGGCTGCCAGACGTCGAGAGCAGCACACTCCTTCAGGGCCATCCGGATTTTCTTCTGCCCGGTGCTCGTCAGCTTCGTCTCCTGCAAGCAGATGACGTCCGCCACAATGCCGCAGAGGAGGAGCACGTTCTTTAACAACGAGGTTACGTTGATCGTTACTACACGTAAGGGTGGTAGGCGAGGGCCGGACCCAGAGGATGTAGTGAGGGTAAGGTTGTGTGACGCGTATGACGCGTGGTATAATTGAGGGCTCACCATTTTGAGTCCGCGGGGTCGACGGCGGGCGCCTGCGCAGGCGAGGGCGGTGTTGGGGGGGCGTCTTGCAGTTTAGCCCAGCACGCATGGCAAACCACCGCCTCACAGGGGCCGTGTGCACATTGACGCCTCGCCTGTCCTACTTGCATACTCTTGCAGCAGACTTCGCATAGGAACGCTTTATCGTTTTCGTATGCCTCCTGCCAGTTGGCGTGCCGGCAGTCGGTAGCCATATTGTCAGCGGTGTCGACCCGCGCCACCTTGTCCTGGGTCGTCGTCTCATCGCTGGCGCGGCTCCGCTTCTGTCCAGGAACGGGTTCTGGGCGTTCATGGAGGCTCGCGAGGAACTCGCGAGGGAGATTAATCTTCACCCGCTGGCACTGTGTGGTGAACCCCTTCTTTTGCCTCGCGTCGATGGATCGGTCGTATTTCCTGATCGAGATTGACGCCCGATCAAGGCGGTAGAGCACTGGTGCCGGAGGTCCCTGGTCGGCAATGACCACGCACACAGTATCCCCTCGCCGTTTGAACGAACCGACCGGCTCCACATTCCATTCGGCTGCTGCGCAGGCGGCGAGGAGGTCGGACGGGTGCTCCGCCGGACACGCCGTGGTGACGATGTACTTGTCACCCCGACGCTGGCGCTTCGACAGCTTCTTCCCGACCGCCGATTCCGTGGCGGCGACGTGCTCCGGGGTCGTTCGTATGCCGAAGACGCCGGTTTTCGCACCGCCGATCACACCGAAAGTGTTCGGTGTCCGGGAAGCTATCTGGCGCGCTTCCTCGAGGGCGCAGTCGCTCACCCACACCGCCGGCAGCGTGTCCGTTCCGTTGACGAACGACATGGCCTTCCAGAAAGTGCCGGCCTTCCCGGAGCTCCGAAGCAACTTCGGCACGTCTTCGACGGGAACGCGGACGCTCACCTCACACACGCCCTGACGTCGGTGCACCTTCGTAAACACCGACGACCAGTCCATGCGCAGACCTTCGGCTTCCGCCGCCTTCTTCGCCATGATCCTGACCGACTGGCCAGCCTTCATCGCCGTCTCCCACGTCGTGGCGTGGACATAAGCCGCACGCACCTGGAATAGGCACACCTGTGTCGTCGGCTGCCCGGGGGCGACCGTTTTGCACGATACCGTCGGCGGGGTGACGTTGTAGTACTTCGCCCACACGTCCTGGTGGTTCCCGTCAGAAAGCACCACCAGGTGCCTCGCCGACTCTGCCCACGGTACGGTGCACACGACGGCTACTTTTGCGCCCGGACAGACCCCGATGAGGTCCAAGGCAGCCCCCCATGCGTACTCCGCATCCTCGGTGTTCGCGGCAACAAGGACGCCGCCTTTCTTGCTCCCCATCTCGACACCGGACTCGACCTTTGGCACTCCCCAGCCATCGAGTACCATGACGGCCTTCGGCCGTGTGCGTCGGGTCTTTTCGGCCCACGTGCTCCCTTTGGGCGTGTTCGGTTGCGCCGCCGCTGCATCGCGCACTTTCTGCGCCCAGGTGTTGTTCGTCGGTGGGTTCGGTTGCTCTGCAGACGCAGAGGACCGAGTCTTCTCCGGCCGGGTCCGGTCCGGCAGCGGGGGTGCGCAGGTCCGGTCCGGCGGCGGAGGCTGTGCGCTGGCGACCGCCGGCCGGGTCCGGTCCGGCGGCGGGGGCTGTGCGTTTGTGACTGTCAGGCCACGTTTCCCTGCTTCGGATGCGGGCGGCGCCCCGGAGTGCGCGGCTTCCATCAGGGTGAGAACGAGATTCATCATTCTCACCAGCTGCTGCCTCACCTTCTCGTCGACGCCTTTCTCAGCCAAGCATGATGCCCGGTCAAGCAGTGCGTCGACGTCTCCCATCGTCGAAGATGAACGAGGCAAGCCCGCCACCCTACAGACGGTTTTGCTCTCTCTCCCTTGCGTTCTTTCTTACTCTCTGATGTGATCAAACTCCCTCCCGCTTCTTTCCACCCAAGGTGTTTCCGGGCAGAACCCGGAGCCGCTTTCCTTCAAGGGTAGCCACGGCAAGCCACCAATAAAGTACAAAAAAAAATACTCGAGGGGCTGCCTTGTGCTTACTTCGAAGGAGGCTAGAGGGGGAGAAACAATACAACTACAAAATGGGTCTTTTTTGTTGAACGCTTACGCCCGCCACTGAACCCAGATTCACCTGTGTTTCGTGTGGGCTACAGCACATTTACCTCCTTTGATCTTTTGCAACTGGCAGCCTCCTCAAGTATTTCCTACAAAGCAGGTGCTTATACAAAAAAAAAGAGATGGAATTTCGAGTCATGACTTTGTCGCGAAAAAAGCTGTTTTTTCACGAAGCCCCCCATACAAAATTTGACCTCTACCCCACCACCAAAGCACAGTCCCTGTGACTGACAGCAGCAGGCAATTTGATGCAGTCCCAGGGGATGGGGGTGGACCGCCAGCAGACCCTGGGAATACTTTGTCAGGCGCAAGCACTTTGGCCAGCTTCGTGCCAGAAAGTGATCGGCAGTTCTTAAAGGGTAGAGAGAAAAACGTTGCACCGGCGGCTTTGTTCTTCGCTTCTTCTCACCGAGCCCGGTATCCCCGACTCGGACCTTCGGTCTGATGCCCGTGCATACTTCCAAAACGATGTGGATGAAGCTGCCGGTAAGTGACGCGACTGCAGTCGAGACAGAAGCCACGCGATTCCTCGCTGCAGTTCGCTTACAAGGGGTGGTGCCAGACCTGTCTTTCGGATCGGGTTCGCCCTTGAAAGACATGGCGCATCTTCCTCAATGCTAGAACGGCGCCTCTGAGAAGCGGCGTGGCAAGTCGCCAGACTGTAACTGAAAAGGGGAAATGCTGTTTTTTTTTTCCATACGATGCTTACCGTTCCAATAACGGATGCGAAGCAGGGGCGCCGCATGCCGGCCCTTTCATTGTAATGATGGACTGGTCTGCTGGCAGTTTTCCGCTGGCGGTCAACAACTTTGATCCCACGCTGAGATGCCGCCGAAGCAACTCATCTGAGTGCACTCTCTCTGGTATCGGCGAATCTCTGATCCGTCAGATTTTCCTCGGTCCACATGGCAATGTGTTGATCGCCGATAAGTGGAATTGAAACACAAAATGATGATCTTGCACGATTCACGATGGCAATGGCTTTGTGGATGACGCACGTGCAATCAATTAGGGACCCTTGGCCCGGGACTGCTACTGAGGCACAGTGGTAGCCGCAACGAGCCGACCCGAAGTTGAATACAACCGCAGCAAAGCCAGTCTCCAGTGTTTCAGACGCCTCTTTTTGCTGGCTTCCGGAGTTACAGCAGCAAAGTACTCCGCACAGGCCGGAACAAGCTTCAACCTCCTGCTACGTGCTCACCGGGATCCTCGATCTGACTGCTGCCCGAAACAGACTTCTGTCTGCCTTTCGCGGTCTCGTTTGCTTCAGTGAGACTCAGGCCACGCACAGGTCAGACGGCTAGAGCCAGTCTGAAGCTCTCACGGATGGCTTGCCAAGTCTGCCTCCACCCGGCCTAGGAACGCCCGCAGCTTCGCAGCAGTTACAAAGAACTGCAGCTCCCGCTGTAACTCCTGGATGAGCTGAAACTCCTCGTCTTCGCCCACGGTACCAACGTCCCCAGGAATGCCCTGTCGGCACAGCATGCCGAGGACGTCTCCTTCTGCGTTCACAAGCGGCGAGCCCGAGTTCGCCGCAATGACTCCTGGGTACAAGTCGGTTGCAAGCAACTTGCTCGTCGCCTTCACAACGACGCCCGTGTGGCGAGATGGTACCAGTTTGAACGGCGTGCCAGAGCTCAAGTTAAGGAAATCGCCCCGCCTCCTTGCCAGGTCGCCCATCACCTTTTCGTAATCATGAGCAAGGTCCATGGCTGTGATCGGAAGGTCGGCTTCATGGTGCGTGAGCATTGCATAGGAGCTGAAGCCCACTTTAGCGTCGGGATGTGGCGGGGGCAAATTCGGAACACGGAGGATGGTGCTGGGCATGCCCGCGTTTTCCTGGGTGCGGAGCAGTGCGCGCGAGTCTCGAGGCGCGAGGTGAAGCACCGCCACGTCATCCTTCACTTTTTCCGTAGCGTACACACGGGGCTGCGCGAGTGCTTCGAAGAGAATCTCGCCGCGATCGCCACGCACTTGCACTTGAACGCGGACGTCTTCATCTCTGATATCCTGCAAGTACTCTCCAGCTTTGCCATAGAGCTGTCGAAACAGCTGCGGCTGAGCCACGTGGCCACAACTCACAACGTGGAACAACGGCCCCTGCAGCGCCTTGTCTCCATTGGCAGAAACACTGCCCCCCAACCAGCCGGTGCCCCTACACGTCACAACCCATTCCCCCGACGAAGACCGACTCTCAGCAATCACGGCCACAGTTCCTCGACAGCCTATTCTGCAAGCTTGTCGCAAGCTCATCACGCGCCCGCCCCTCCTCCTGCGCCGCCCCCGCTTTTGCACCTTTCAAAGAACATGATTCGCCCCGGCATCGTGGCCAACACGAGCTGCATCCCCCGTGCAGATCGTGTTGGCCACATGCCCCCCCAGGAAACCCCCTTGGCTTTCAATAAGTGACACGTGTCCCTCAGGCAGGAGGGATGACGGCTCGATTTTGCGCATTCTAGAGCACGGTAGTCCTACCGTCCGTGGGACATGATCGCAAATGACCAAGGCACATTCACAACGCAGGAAGCGACTTCTGCGAGGCCGTTCACTTGAAGAAAACACTGGGTACAGAGGCTGGCATCCTGGCTGTGCGTGATTATCCACGATGTTGTTGCCACGCGCTAGGAATGAGCCACTTCGTTAACAGCAACTAGAAGCCTGATATCGCTCGTTCCGTGAAGAACAGCCGAACGCCAACCCAGACCTCTCTGCAAAGGCTCAGATTCCGCGTCGATGCTGGTCCGCCTGATACGGCACAAGACCAGTGCGGTGTTGAGCACGTACCATTCCAAGCCGTTCTTGCAATCCCTCTGGTTTCGCGAATGAGCCGCCTAGTCACTGTCCTTTCATTCGAGAGATTGCTCTTGTCGCGCAAAGAACTGCGGCGTCGAAAGGAAAGGAGGAGCGCATAGCCAAAGGACGATATTTGAGTGGGGGAACTGGTGCGAAGGAGGGAGGTAAAATGTGTGGGACGGGGGCTTGGGCGAGGCAATTATAGCGAATTATATAGTGCGAGTGAGTCACGCGGGAGAGAAAATTATGAGGAGCACGGGTAACTGGAGATGGGACGGAGCAAGGAGATTGGGGGTGTGTAAAAAGAAGGTTGAAAAGTTAGGATGCTTGGATGAGTTTTCGAGAATATGCCCGCTCTACTGCGGCTCCGTCCTCTTTCGATGGGCCATTGGTGCAGTAGCTAGGATGATGCTTGAGATTAACTCCCCCATAATACGAGACATGAGCGCAATTCGTTCCGAAAAAGAGGAGGGGGAGAGAGGATGGCTTGCAGTGCGAGGTGGAGAGACGCCTGTTATTATGTTTATTGGTGGGATTCTGTCCTTTTTTTCTGTGGCCGTCAATGCTCCCGCTAACCTCACTTTTAGTGAGGAATCCTGGGTTAGGATTTTTTTTTTTTTCCTCCCCCGCTAGTCTCGCGTTTGGTGCAGCCTATTAGCTTCTGTTGCAGGGGGGCACCCAAGGGGGAGGTCCGGGGGGGCTCCGCCCCCCCCGGCGAACGGTACCAACGGGAAAAAGGTGAGGAATTCCTCATGAGGAATTCCTCACCCTCTTTTTTTCAGCCTCTTTTTTTTTTTGAGGAATTCCTCGCACTTTTTCGTTAGCGAGAGCACTGGTGGCCGTTGTTTTCCTCCCCCCTTTCCTAACTGCCGGTATGTTCCTAATCCCCGATGTTCAGAAGGTGCTGGGAGCCGCGAAAGTATACTGTTAGAAAAATATTTCGAGAGGCTGCTCTGTTCGAGGGGCACAATTTTCTCCCTGCATACTGTTGAACGCTTACACCCGGCACTGAACCCAGATGATAGGTCGTGTGGGTTTAGAGCTCATTTCCTCCACCAACCGAAAGTGGCTATGGCTTCGGATTGACAGACACCTGAGCGCCTTCGTATCAGCGAACGCTAATCGTCAGCAGACAGCTCCCTTTTCCTTTTGGCCGTGGGTGACTCCATGGTTAAATGTCATGAGCACGCATTAATTCGAGTTCATCCGTGCTTACAGCACAGGTTTGTTTATAGAGCAGATGCTCGCTTGAGAATCGGGTACTTTGAAAGGTTTGGCCAAACGACAGCAACACCCGTGCTTACAGCACAGGCTAAGAATTGGTTGGAGGGGGGGGTGATGATTCAGCTCCTATGCTTACAGCACAGGATAACTATTTCGGGGGGGTGGCTCTCATGCCTACAGCACAAGTTGCTTAATTTTCTTCAGTTTCGGCTGTGTGTCATGCTACAGCACAGGTTTGCTTTTAGAGGGAAGCATGCTTGAGAGAATTCTCCGTCGTTCACGCACTCCTGAGACGCAAGCAATGAACGGAGAAAACACGAGAGGTAAAACTTTCCCCCGCGATCCAAGTGCGCACCGAGGTGTCCTAAGGGTCGTTTGTTTTACCTAGTAGAATTCCCCTGATAAATCAATAATCGGGGGTTTTGTGCTGCCGTCGTCTTTTTCTGTAGTTTCTTTTCTTTTTTTAGCGTTTATTGTGGTGTTTTTAGCGTTGTTTGTGGTCATAGAAGCTCACTTAAGATTCCGGAATTTCAAACGTTTGGTCCAATGACAGCTACCCGTGCTTACAGCACAGGATCAATATGGCTTCCTTTTTTTGGGGGGGAAGGGACGCATGCTTACAGCACAAGTTGATTAATTTTCTTCAGCTTCAGCTACCATGCTTACAGCACAGGTGAACCCGGGGTGCTGACTGGCTGGTTATGCTTACAGCACAGCTACTTCTGTTGGCGGTCTCATGTATTGTGCAAGCCATGCGTACGAGCATGGGCTGCATTTGGCTGGTATCCCCCTGTCCGAAGCTCAGGCTATTCTTCCTCGCAAAAAAAAAGGGGACAAAAGCAAACACAAATCGCTAGCACAGAACGTAACGGGAGTAACCTCTGTTCCGTCATTTTCTCTTCCTCGTTTGTTCGTGTTCTTTTTTCCACGGTTGGCAGATACTAGTTACTATTAGAGATTTTAGACAGGACCCCCCCAGAAAAGGTGGATTTCTGAGGACTTTGATGGTGGGAGAGGGTGTGTGCTGAGTGCAGCTCACTGCTCACTGCGTCATTACGCGCCTTTTTCGAGCGCCTGAAATCGAGCCCAGAATTCTCCACGCCATTTGATGCTCACACACGGAAGAAGCTCGCAAGAGTGAACGAGAAGGCCAATGCCGGCTACTCTGTACTGGTGGTACTTAAGGATTGTAGGACTTAAGGCCTATCGAGCCCACGTAGGAACTTTTGAATGGTCCACGAAACAGAAACACGGGTGGAGTTGCAGATACCTCAGCGAAGATCCAGCGAAGATCCCTTGCACCTGTCTACAATGCAGTTGCCTTGGGGGTTGGGCGGATCCCTAAGGAAATAGTCAAAAACTCTGGGGAAATCTCGCAAAACTTTCAAAGCGCAGTTATTGGGAAGGTTCGGCAAAAAAAGCTGATCGTCTCCTGTGTGGCAACCAGGGCCAATAACAAAAGCATGCAAGGCAACCGTAACATGACCGGAGTCGCGCCCACTAGGCATAGTGGCAAAAGAATCGTACTATCGCAATTATCGCACGTGAGCTCTTGCAACGGATTAGAATCGTACCTATCGCTCATTCTCGCACGTGCGGTGAGCATAGGACAACGCGGCGTTCAAGTAGAGCTGAGCTGCAACGTACGTTTTACTCGAACATGAATGTTGGACGTTACTGAGTGATTACTACCCATGACTTTTCTGCAAGGACTACACCGTTGTCGACAATAACGTAATCCCGTGCGATAATGCGATATTCGTTATCGCATGCAAATCGTTTGCTACTAGGATGGGGGGGCATGTGACTGAGGAGTTTGTACGTGCCGGGAGGATTAGCCTGCTAGTGAATGATAGTGAGCGAATACGATCGTCAGGCTAATCTTCTTCCCAACGCTGTCTGCGTTCTCTTTCGTGTTAACACTGCATTGCGACTACGAAAAATAAGAATCGGGGAATGCTTTATGAGAACTTGGCGACTTGCCAGCAGATTCCGAAAATAGACTCACACTTAATAATCGTGATTACCTGCCGACCCGTGTTGTTTTCCTTTCATTCGGCGTTATTCGCTCAGCCATGTGACTGTTTTTTTGTGCGGTCGACGTTCCCCCCCCACCCCCCCTTAAGGCTTTAGCAGCTGGTTTCCCATTTTTCGAACGATTGCTACCCTCGATGTGCACAAGGCCGCACTGTCCTTTCTTTACATGGTACATGTTCCACCCTGAGCTTGAATCTATCTATCGATCTTGAATCTATGGGCTTTTTATTTTACTGCTGTCGCCCTGCCGATTGGCTCACCACTTTCAAATGGTGGCTGGTCTTCGAAGCACAGAGCCTTGTGCTCTGCCTTTCGTCCAACTACGTTCAAGAGGCACTACGACGGGAACGGCGGTATTGCGTGTATGTGTAAATGTTTTATTTTGTTTGAGATTCTTTTTACAAATGGGGATTTATTCAAAGTACTGGCACCGGGGAGCAGCTTTCAGACCGTTGTGCGAACAGTGGCCCCGCTATTTTCGCCATAAACTTCTCACAGTCTCACTGAGGGAGTTGATGAATCACGAAAGTCGATAAGAGTTTTGGGTTAGAATGCAAAGAATCTGTAGCGATAATCTGCATCGCCGGCGGCGCGGTTATCTCTTCGCACGTGTGTCATGCTTTCGCCTCTTTAGCTCGGCTTCATCGTCGCGCTCAGGCGCGCGCTTGGTGTCGCTTCTCCTTCGACTGCTCGTCCAGGTTCATCGGTTGCGCACCGACTTCTGCTTCTTCACGGCGCTTGGGCGATGGCCGGGCTTCGATGGGCGCTCTTCTACGTCGTTTTGTTGTCGGCTCCGACGCAGAGTTCGTCCGCTTCTTCGCTCGCGTCGGTGCCGTCGATAAGAGCACTTCACACAGCCTCCAGGGTGTGGTGGGTTTAAAGAAACAATCGGTTTCCCACCATCCCTAACTCCCCGGTGACCTTGCCTAAGCCCGTTCTCCGGGTTAAGGCAGTCACACAACATTTGTGAACGATGGATGCTCGTTCTGTGACCAACAGCGACAAGTTTCCCGATACTAGAAAACGTTTCTAGGAACCAAGTAAGATCCTGGAAGCTTCGGCATGGGCAGTATTTGCATCCGTCTTCTCGTTTGAAGTGATGTTTCGTGGGTCTGTCCTCTGCACTTGGACATGGAGTTTGCGTGTAGCACGGATGGTTGAAGTGAACAGGGGGAAAACGAACAAACACTTGGACGTATTCCCGGTCTGACGGATGCTGCTCCTTCGGACGGTGTGGCTGAAATGAGTCTGTGGTTTCGTTTCACTAACGTGGTACGGAGCAAAAAAAAAAATCACGCCCACGACACGATGACCGGCTTCGACTGAATTGTTCGAAGTTTGCCGACCCAAAGACACCGATTTAAAAATGACGACCTGCAGCTACCGTATCCGAAGACGGTGTCCCACACCCCCGGAGAGTTTTTCCTTTGGTAATCGTTCAGGGCCAAAACCCCTGTAAAGTTTTCCAGGGCCCCGGGCCCCGGCCCCTGCACCCCCCCCCTACTGATTTTTCTTCTCCGAGGGACAAGTTCCCTTGTTCGGGATTCAATCAGTCAGTGTGCTTGACATTACCTGTCATGGACAATTTCGTCTGCCCTCCCGCGACACCAGGCCACAACGCAGCCCCAAACCCTAAAAGGACCGATCTGGACAGACCAAGCGATTCCAGTGGGCTTACCGGACAGGCTTCGGACTGGGCAAGCCCCTGAAAGAAATTCCCCCACTAAGAGGAGTCATTTCGCGGACACCTTAGGGTCCCTATAGCGTCCTTTTGGGGTCAGGCTCTTGTAGGGCCCTTTCTGGCGACCATGACTTGGTAGTTTTGGGGGCCATCGTGGTCCTGAGCTCCGGCGTGGGTGCTTAGGACTGGCGCCCTCCTGTTTGTCTCTGAAACGACGCTCGAACCAAGCAGGTAAAATAGGGCACGTCACTCGCACAACCGTGGCTGATACAAAACTAATGATGATGATGACGATGGTGATGATGGCAAAAGACTTTCGTTGTGCCCGATCATTTCACGTAGCTGGATTCACGATGCAAGTGAAAACGCCACGGTTTGCGGCGACGAGCTTCTCATTTCCTTCCAACATTTCATGTTTGCTAAAGAAACACTCGACGTGGCTGCTAATACAATACAAAGGGACGCCGGATTAGCCCAAAGGGGGGGGGGGGGGGGGGTGCTGAAACTAAGCCTGAGACCCAAAACGAAGTTGCTAACCCTGGGTGGGGGTGGGTACCCCCCCCTCCTGGTGCACTGTGGACCTACTGTGGGACCCACCTTAGCTAAATTCTCTAAGGTGAAATGGTGGAAAAAGTGGGTCAAAAATCTTTTTTTTTCGAGTGCTTTTTTGGGAGGATTTGGGCCAAAAAAAATTTTTTTTTCTTGGTCGCTGCTGAGGAAACCACCTTAGAGCGGTCACCACCCTGCTGCACACAGGCCCTGCAGGAGGGGGGGGGGGTACCCACCCACCCCTCGTTGCCGTCCGGCTGACAACGATGCCGAGTTTAGGGGCCTTAGCATCAGCACTGGGGGGGGACCCACCCACCCCCAAATCTCCCGAGCCCGTGGGAATTTTTTTTTTTTTTTTTGAGTTTCCAATTGGTTTTCTGTGAAATTCGGCCCGTTACATTGATGTGACAGTGGTTTTCCGTCAGATTCTGCCCATTACATCGATGTAACAGTGGTTTTCCGTCAAATTTGGGCCACTACATTGATGTAACAGTGGTTTTCGGTCAAACTTGGGCCATTACATTGATGTAACAGTGGTTTTCCGTCAAATTTGGCCATTACATTGATGTAACAGTGGTTTTCCGTCAGATTTGGCCATTACATTGATGTAACAGTGGTTTTCGGTCAAATTTGGCCATTACATTGATGTAACAGTGGTTTTCGGTCAAATTTGGCCCATTACATTGATGTAACAGTGGTTTTCGGTCAAATTTGGGCCATTACATTGATGTAACAGTGGTTTTCCGTCAAATTCTGCCCATTACATCGATGTAACAGTGGTTTTCGGTCAAATTTGGCCCATTACATTGATGTAACAGTGGTTTTCGGTCAGATTTGGGCCATTACATTGATGTAACAGTGGTTTTCCGTCAAATTCTGCCCATTACATCGATGTGACAGTGGTTTTCTGTCAAATTTGGGCCATTACATTGATGTAACAGTGGTTTTCGGTCAGATTCTGCCCATTACATTGATGTAACAGTGGTTTTCGGTCAGATTTGGGCCCATTACATTGATGTAACAGTGGTTTTCCGTCAGATTCTGCCCATTACATCGATGTCACAGTGGTTTTCCGTCAAATTCTGCCCATTCCTTCGATGTACAGTGGTATTCGGTCAAATTTGGCCCATTACATTGATGTAACAGTGGTTTTCGGTCAGATTCTGCCCATTACATCGATGTAACAGTGGTTTTCTGTCAAATTTGGGCCATTACATTGATGTAACAGTGGTTTTCGGTCAAATTCTGCCCATTACATTGATGTGACAGTGGTTTTCGGTCAGATTTGGCCCATTACATTGATGTAACAGTGGTTTTCGGTCAGATTTGGGCCATTACATTGATGTAACAGTGGTTTTCCGTCAATTCTGCCCATTACATCGATGTAACAGTGGTTTTCGGTCAAATTTTGGCCATTACATGATGTAACAGTGGTTTTCCGTCAAATTCTGCCCATTACATCGATGTACAGTGGTTTTCGGTCAAATTTGGGCCATTACATTGATGTAACAGTGGTTTTCCGTCAAATTCTGCCCATTACATCGATGTAACAGTGGTTTTCGGTCAAATTTGGGCCATTACATTGATGTAACAGTGGTTTTCCGTCAAATTTGGGCCATTACATTGATGTAACAGTGGTTTTCCGTGAAATTCGGCCATTACATTGATGTAACAGTGGTTTTCTGTGAAATTCGGCCCATTACAGTGATGTAACAGTGGTTTTCCGCCAGATTTGGCCCATTACATTGATGTAACAGCGGTTTTCGGTCAGATTTGGGCCATTACATTGATGCAACAGTGGGTTTCCGTCGGAAAATCTTCATGCAGTTTTGGGGAAAAAATATTCCCACCAGAGGGGGGGGGGGGGGTCGTTGTTGTTGGTGATGGTTTTGTGGGATGAAGTAGGGGAAAGAAAATTTCTTTTTGCGGTGGTCTCCGCTGGCCTGGTAGTCCGTGCTACCTCCTTTCTTTTACACTCGTTCTCTTCTCTACTCACTACTGTACGTACTCTTTCGCTCTTTTTCTCTCTTTGGCTAGCCAAAACAAAAGACTTCTGCGACCGACACCACGAACACATTCGCAATGAATGTGGCCCTGGGCCCCCCACGTGCATACATGTTGAGCAGGGGTTGCCATGTAGCCCGTATCGGTCTAAGTCAACACTGTTACTTTCATGGGATGTTCACCGGGGAAGGGTCCGACCTAACCGTTAGTCAACAGCAACGTCGAAAAGGGGGAGGGGGAAAGAAGATAGAAAATCGGTGGGGTTGACAAGCTCGTAAGTGGTTGTTTGTAGATCAGTACAACCTTAAACTACGCCTAGCACACGGCCAGGCGGTCTTTAACGAACCTCCAGTACATTAAACGCAAGTCGGCAGGTCGTCATCAGACGCGGCACGAAAAGCAAACGTCGCCGACCACCAGAGGGGGGGGGGGGGGGGGGACCCACCCACCAAAATTTTGGCGAAAGTAGTGGGCAGTTGGCCCGCCCGGGTAATAATCCGCTGTCCCAAACACAATCTAATTTTTTCTTTGCACACACCGTGTTTTTTCACTCAGGATTTTTGACCTGTTGTCTTTGTGTCTTGTCGTGTAGGGGTAGACCCGCATGACCTCACGTTCGTTCAACACTGCGATCCGGTAGGTACAGCACGTGGCGATCCCTTCGGTTCTTGTCTGGCAGCTTCGTCGAGCATTTCCTTCCCAAGCTGGCGTTTAATAGCCTTGTGTAAGGAAAAAGGAAAACGCGAGTGGTGCCGTCCGGCCTGGGTCATAGAAATGCCAGAGGCGGTTATAGCAGTAGTAGTAGTAGTAGTTTGAACTTGCTATGCAGCAACAATCTGTGACGATAGACTGCACAATGTCGTCTGCCGAAGCAGCCGGCAGGCAGCAGGCGCAGGGGGCAGGTATTGCTTCTTCATGGAGACCCGCCCCCGGCAATCCCGACTGTCCAATCACGGTCACGGAATGTGTGTGCCTATAGAGATGAGGTGGTTGACCAGGCCCCCACGAAGCCTTATACACAACACGGCTACAGCACGAGGTTGCTGCGTGCACTCTCAGCCACCACAGGCCGGCTGCTAAGCAGCACTTCGTTCCACGTCGCGTCAAGTACATGATGCTGGCGGTTGGTGGGTCGGCGACCGCAGCTCAATTAAGGCGCGGTCAACAGTGTCGCTGCGTGAAGGCCCCCCCGACGAGACCTCTACTGCGGTTATAGCAAAACCGTACACCGCGAGAGTAGGAGAAAGTAGAAAAGGAAAACTAGAGATTTCGTTGACCGCACTACCCTGATGAGCCCAAATCCTGGACGTGGTTTCAGGTGGCAAATTTGGCAAATGATCATGATCAGAAGGTCCTACTTGGGCGGTTCAGTTTCCTCACACATTGCATGAGGCCAGGGGATAAGCTTCTATATCCACATTTGGACCGTCGGTCAGAATTTGGAAAGGCCGCCGGAAAAAAAAAAAAAAAAATGGGACTACCGTGACTGCATCGTCCCCCAGGCGCCGGCAGCGGTGGCCAATGTGCAATTGGAGGGGCAACCACTGCACCAGCAAAGGCTACAGAAGGAGTGCACGCAGGGGGAATCCCACTTCCCAGCACCAGTAGAAGTGGCCAGTTTGGATGCAAGTTGGACGGGCACGGGGGAAAGAACAACAGCTCTGCATGACACATCACGTGCGAAGAGATAACCGCGGCGATGCAGATTATCGCCACAGATTCTTTGCATTCTGACCCAAACTATCTACCAGACAAAATGCCAGGGATAAAACACATAGAAAGTCGAAAAATGAAGCGTCAAACAAGTCAATCGACCTTGCAAGGCTTTGTCACAAGTAAGAAGCCCAAACCTGCTCCAAAGCCAGCAGACGAGCCGAAGGCTGTTCGCGAGGATGCAGACAAGGTACTGCGGATTCGGGTCGGCAGCTCCTGCTGTTGCTTACCTGCGACTGGAGGGCAGGTGCAGGTTGAGGCCGGAGAGGAGGCAGAGACACCGGCAGGCGAGCCAACTCAGTGCAAAAATTGCAGAAAAACAGTGAAAACGCAAAAAAGCCGTTATCGGTCCAAATTTGGAAAATGGGCCGGAGACGAAGCTAATGCCCTGCATGAGGCTAAAAAAAAAAAAAAAAAAAAAAAAAAACTAGACACCTTGCCACCATTCGCAATGGTCTGTGTAGGCGGTCAGTCTTTTGCATCCGACCCCCCCTCCGCCCGCACCGTCACCCGAAAATAGGGGTTACATCTCCCCTTCGCCATTTTGGCAATCGAGGAAAGCTATCGGTCGTAGAGATACGATCGAGGATTGCCCCTTTTGAGAGCTGAAGAATGAATAGAATGATCCTGCATCAATCTAGGCTTGACACGATACAATCTCTGGTATCGGGGAATCTCTGATTCGTTTTATTTTCCTCGGTCCAGTCTGGTTTGAGTGACAAGAAACCTGGTTGATCCTGCCAGTAGTCATATGCTTGTTTCAAGGATTAAGCCATGCAAGTCTCAGAGTAAATGGATTAACAGTGGGTCTGCAAAAAAACTCGGTGCGGTGTTCAGGCGGGGGGGTGGGGGATCAAACTCGACTGTTGTGAAAAAGAATGCCACTGGAAGAGGGATTTCATCAAAGTAGTGGTAGTAGTTTGTGTCGTCTGCAGACAGCAGGCGCAGGGGGCAGGTCTTGCTCTACTTTTCTCTTCATGATCCCGACTGTCCAACCACTGTCGAGAAAGTTTGCGCCTATTGTGATGAGGTGGTTGACCAGACCCCCACGATAAGGTGACCAGTCATTTATATATGGGTCTGGGGCTCGGGGCCACCCCGAGCGCGAAAAAAAAAAAATGAATGAATTTTGGGCTGGGGGTTGGGGTAGGACCGGGTCACTATCAACCGGGATCAGCGGGGGTGAGCCACAGGGGAGGGACGAAGCCGTGGCGAAGTCATGGCGAAAGCCATGGCGAAAGCCATGGCGAAAGCCATGGCGAAAGCCATGGCGAAAGCCACATGGGGGCAGGAAGGGGAAGGGCCAGGGGCGGGAGGGCCAAAGGGGGTGGTGGAAGGCGAGACCTTGACTACCAATTCTAATTAAATTTGGATCCAAATTGAACATTGACTAGATTTGGGATCGGAAATTGGACGTTGCTACCAATTACAATTAAATTTGGAATCGGAAATTGGACGTTGACTACCAATTCTAATTAAATTTGGGATCGGAAATTGGATGTGTGTTGACTACCTATTCTAATCAAATTTGGATCCGACAATAGGCGTTGACTACCACTTCTAATTAAATTTGGGATCCGACATTAGACGTTGACTACCAATTCTAATTAAACTTGGGATCCGAATTTGGACGTTGACTACCACTTCTAATTAAATTTTGGATACGACATCAGACGTTGACTACCGATTGTAATTAAACTTGGAATCCGAAATTGGACGTTGACTACCATTTCTAATTAAAGTTGGGACCCGAAATTGGACGCTGACGACCAAGTCTAATTAAATTTGGATACGACATCAGACGTTGACAACCGATTGTAACTAAATTTGGAATCCGAAATTGGAAGTTGACTACCAATTCTAATTAGATTTGGGATTTGGCATCAGACGTTGACTACCGATTCTAATTAAATTTGAATCCGACATTAAACGTTGACTACCAATTCCAATTGAATTTGGATTCGAAATTGGACATTGACTACCAATTCTAATTAAATTCAGGATCGGAAATTGGACGTTGAGTACCGATTCTAATTAGATTTGGGGTTTGGCATCAGACGTTGACTACCGGTTCTAACTGAATTTGGATTCAATACTAGAAGTTGACCGGTGCGGAAATTCTTCGCTGTACCGTACCGTGCGCTGGGGGGCGCTGCCCCCCAGACCCCCCTCTCTTACAAAAGATTAGCTTAACCATTTCGTCTGATTCTTGTTCCAACACTGAGGTTGGGTGGGTTGGGCTGGGCTGGCCTGGTAGTGCTTGCCTCTTGACTACCAATTCTAATTAATTTTGGATCCACCACAGGACCCCGAGGGCGAAAAGGACTTTTCTGCAGAGGAGGAAAAGCTATATAAATCCCTGAAGGTGACCATCAAAAAAAAAAAAAAAAAAAATGCAGGAGTCGAAGGAATCCTGCCGGGCAGAGGGGGGGCAATCGTTGTGGGGGTAAACTTGTTTCCACTTATGCGGGTGGTAACCACAAAGCTCAGTGAGAATTTCAATGGCATGGAGGTGGGGAGAGACGGGAGGGTCGTTGTGTATTGGCGGATTTTCAGGGAGTGCATGGGGGAGATCTTAGTTTAATGTTTAGGCAGGACACTGCCTCTCATGCATGTTTGATGCTAGCAGCAAGTCTTCTTCCAAGAAGAAGGGGGCGAGAACCGGGGGAGAAATCACGCTCCAGTGAATTGAGAACTTCAATGCCGCTGCGAGAGGAAGCGCTCCCGAACGTTGCCTTATTGCAGCTTGCTTTTGTGTCAAACACAACCCTTGAGGGTGGCTCTGGCTTCGACCCGTGTGCGGCCCTCAGTTGGCCACCAATGGGAAGAACAGACCTGCGCGCCGGGACCCTTCAGGAAGCGGACACTGCGCGCAGAACTCGGGAGGGTTCTGCATCAAGGGCTGCTGCTTTCTTGCGGACGAGAGTCACGCATTCATCTCAGCGGGAACAGAAACCCTCGTGTGGTGCATAAGGGCAAATGCTCGCTTGATGCCCGATCTTTAGTACCGGTCCTCGACCCCTACGAGTGGAGTATCTGTTATTCGCTACGCGGTGGCAGTGGAATTCAGGTATCCACACAAATCTTGCGCGCGGAAGGCCCTCGTTTCCTGTTTTCTGATGGGGCTCCAACTTAGCAATATTTCTAGCGTTTATTGTAGTTTATAGGTTCGCGAGGTATTTCTCTCCGAGCGATATGCTGGTCTACCTAAAAAAAAAAAAAGAATGCGTTGTGCCTTTTCGACGGAGGCTCGAGGGAAGAAAACAATTCCAACTACAAAGTGGGTCGTTTTTTGTTGAACGCGTACGCGCCGCCACGAAACCTAGATTTAGCTGTGTTTCGTCTGGGTCACAGCACATACCTCCTTTGAAATTCAACTGGCAGTCTCCTCAAGTACTTCCCACAAAGCAGGTGCTTATACAACAAAGAGCTCCCATGTCGGCCTGTCTGAAGGAAGGAAACACAAGCACTACTTTCCCGGTTCCCTTTATTTTTTCACTTTCGGACTTCGTCTTCCTCTTTTTTGGCTTTTTTGTATAGAGTCTTTAATCCAAATGACCACGAACTTTTGTCGTATTTACGAGCACGACCGAGAACTCTTCCTCACTCTTCATTGTGCACGCATTTAACGTGTACACATTCAGGCGTTGAGGTCTGCCGACACACAAAAACCTTAACTCTAAAAAGGAATCCACGATGATTTTGGTTTGCATCGTTTGTGCACAGCGAAGTTGTGGGCATGTCCTTGAGTTCCCTGTGCTCGAAGAACGTTGTAGTATGATTAATTGGTGTCGCCTGAGGGATACTCTCAGGGCCGCCCACGTGATACAGCCGCCAAGCATTGAGTAATTTTGAGTACATGAACCACATGGAATAGCACTATAAGCCGGCAGCCGCTATGTAGTTAGTTGTTATGAATCAACTGTCTAGAAAGAGTAGTGCATTGGCTATGTCTCGACCTGCAGGTGTCCCGTCCGTTTGTCATGTGCCTCTGTTTTTGCAGCGCCTCCGTGCGGCACGGCAGGCAACCTTCAGAAGTCAACAGCCACCATCCTTTTGGGAAGCCTTAGCCGCAAGTTGTAGGCGCAACGCATTCGAGGCCGAGTTGGATGCAACCCATGCGGTGCCTCGAGGACGTCGATCCACTCCCACCTGCCTTGGTCCCTTTGGTAATTTCTGAAAAGCTGGTGGTCAGTTTTGGTCATTTTTAAAAAGTAAAGTGGTAATTTCCGGTAATTTATGAAAAGTTGGTGGTCATTTTGGGAAATACCCTTTTATATTTTTGCCTCACCCTACGTACTGATTTTCCTCCAAGACAAAAGAGCCACGTAAGTGGGTGTACGACATCGAAATTGAGCTGCTAGATAGTCTTGAAGGCTCCGAAAGGAAAGGGAAATAAAAAGATGCACGCGCCGGCTAATATTAAGAAAAAACACGTCAAGATATTTTCCTTTTCTCTTTTTCTCCCAACTAGCCCACCCAAAGTCGGTCTTTGTTGCGGGTTTGGGTTTGTTGTGTGCTGGTAATACAACTTATATTATGGGCTGTGTTTGACATTTCCGGAGCTCCAGGGCGAGGTGCCCAAAGGATGAGGGTCGCCGTGTTTGCATCATGGGCACGAGAGGTTTACTTGCACACCAGGTGGGGGGATGCCGAAAGCGAAAAAGGATGCCGTGGCGCAAGCTAAACTTGCTCGTCGGGCAAGTACGAAAAGAGGTATGAGGAACTCATTGGATTCATGCGCACAAAGAGGAGGGCCAGAGCGTTGAAGTATGGCTAAAGCGACTCGCATCTCCCGTTGCTGCCATTCCATCGCAGGCTGTTCCGTCTGTGAGTCGGCCTCTTCCGAGTCGGCCTCTTCTGAGTCGGCCTCTTCTGAGTCGGCCTCTTCCGAGTCGGCCTCTTCTGAGTCGGCCTCTTCCGAGTCGGCCTCTTCCGAGTCGGCCTCTTCTGAGTCGGCCTCTTCCGAGTCGGCCTCTTCTGAGTCGGCCTCTTCCGAGTCGGCCTCTTCCGAGTCGGCCTCTTCTGAGTCGGCCTCTTCCGAGTCGGCCTCTTCCGAGTCGGCCTCTTCTGAGTCGGCCTCTTCCGAGTCGGCCTCTTCCGAGTCGGCCTCTTCTGAGTCGGCCTCTTCTGAGTCGGCCTCTTCCGAGTCGGCCTCTTCTGAGTCGGCCTCTTCTGAGTCGGCCTCTTCCGAGTCGGCCTCTTCTGAGTCGGCCTCTTCTGAGTCGGCCTCTTCTGAGTCGGCCTCTTCTGAGTCGGCCTCTTCCGAGTCGGCCTCTTCTGAGTCGGCCTCTTCCGAGTCGGCCTCTTCTGAGTCGGCCTCTTCTGAGTCGGCCTCTTCCGAGTCGGCCTCTTCTGAGTCGGCCTCTTCCGAGTCGGCCTCTTCCGAGTCGGCCTCTTCTGAGTCGGCCTCTTCCGAGTCGGCCTCTTCCGAGTCGGCCTCTTCTGAGTCGGCCTCTTCCGAGTCGGCCTCTTCCGAGTCGGCCTCTTCTGAGTCGGCCTCTTCTGAGTCGGCCTCTTCCGAGTCGGCCTCTTCTGAGTCGGCCTCTTCCGAGTCGGCCTCTTCTGAGTCGGCCTCTTCTGAGTCGGCCTCTTCTGAGTCGGCCTCTTCTGAGTCGGCCTCTTCTGAGTCGGCCTCTTCTGAGTCGGCCTCTTCCGAGTCGGCCTCTTCTGAGTCGGCCTCTTCTGAGTCGGCCTCTTCTGAGTCGGCCTCTTCTGAGTCGGCCTCTTCTGAGTCGGCCTCTTCCGAGTCGGCCTCTTCTGAGTCGGCCTCTTCTGAGTCGGCCTCTTCTGAGTCGGCCTCTTCTGAGTCGGCCTCTTCTGAGTCGGCCTCTTCTGAGTCGGCCTCTTCTGAGTCGGCCTCTTCTGAGTCGGCCTCTTCTGAGTCGGCCTCTTCCGAGTCGGCCTCTTCTGAGTCGGCCTCTTCTGAGTCGGCCTCTTCTGAGTCGGCCTCTTCTGAGTCGGCCTCTTCTGAGTCGGCCTCTTCCGAGTCGGCCTCTTCTGAGTCGGCCTCTTCCGAGTCGGCCTCTTCTGAGTCGGCCTCTTCTGAGTCGGCCTCTTCCGAGTCGGCCTCTTCTGAGTCGGCCTCTTCCGAGTCGGCCTCTTCCGAGTCGGCCTCTTCTGAGTCGGCCTCTTCCGAGTCGGCCTCTTCCGAGTCGGCCTCTTCTGAGTCGGCCTCTTCCGAGTCGGCCTCTTCCGAGTCGGCCTCTTCTGAGTCGGCCTCTTCCGAGTCGGCCTCTTCCGAGTCGGCCTCTTCTGAGTCGGCCTCTTCTGAGTCGGCCTCTTCCGAGTCGGCCTCTTCTGAGTCGGCCTCTTCTGAGTCGGCCTCTTCTGAGTCGGCCTCTTCTGAGTCGGCCTCTTCCGAGTCGGCCTCTTCTGAGTCGGCCTCTTCCGAGTCGGCCTCTTCTGAGTCGGCCTCTTCTGAGTCGGCCTCTTCCGAGTCGGCCTCTTCTGAGTCGGCCTCTTCCGAGTCGGCCTCTTCCGAGTCGGCCTCTTCTGAGTCGGCCTCTTCCGAGTCGGCCTCTTCCGAGTCGGCCTCTTCTGAGTCGGCCTCTTCCGAGTCGGCCTCTTCCGAGTCGGCCTCTTCTGAGTCGGCCTCTTCTGAGTCGGCCTCTTCTGAGTCGGCCTCTTCTGAGTCGGCCTCTTCTGAGTCGGCCTCTTCTGAGTCGGCCTCTTCTGAGTCGGCCTCTTCTGAGTCGGCCTCTTCTGAGTCGGCCTCTTCTGAGTCGGCCTCTTCTGAGTCGGCCTCTTCCGAGTCGGCCTCTTCTGAGTCGGCCTCTTCTGAGTCGGCCTCTTCTGAGTCGGCCTCTTCTGAGTCGGCCTCTTCTGAGTCGGCCTCTTCCGAGTCGGCCTCTTCTGAGTCGGCCTCTTCTGAGTCGGCCTCTTCTGAGTCGGCCTCTTCTGAGTCGGCCTCTTCTGAGTCGGCCTCTTCTGAGTCGGCCTCTTCTGAGTCGGCCTCTTCTGAGTCGGCCTCTTCTGAGTCGGCCTCTTCTGAGTCGGCCTCTTCTGAGTCGGCCTCTTCTGAGTCGGCCTCTTCTGAGTCGGCCTCTTCTGAGTCGGCCTCTTCTGAGTCGGCCTCTTCTGAGTCGGCCTCTTCTGAGTCGGCCTCTTCTGAGTCGGCCTCTTCTGAGTCGGCCTCTTCTGAGTCGGCCTCTTCTGAGTCGGCCTCTTCTGAGTCGGCCTCTTCTGAGTCGGCCTCTTCTGAGTCGGCCTCTTCCGAGTCGGCCTCTTCTGAGTCGGCCTCTTCTGAGTCGGCCTCTTCTGAGTCGGCCTCTTCTGAGTCGGCCTCTTCCGAGTCGGCCTCTTCCGAGTCGGCCTCTTCTGAGTCGGCCTCTTCTGAGTCGGCCTCTTCTGAGTCGGCCTCTTCTGAGTCGGCCTCTTCCGAGTCGGCCTCTTCTGAGTCGGCCTCTTCTGAGTCGGCCTCTTCTGAGTCGGCCTCTTCTGAGTCGGCCTCTTCCGAGTCGGCCTCTTCTGAGTCGGCCTCTTCTGAGTCGGCCTCTTCTGAGTCGGCCTCTTCTGAGTCGGCCTCTTCTGAGTCGGCCTCTTCTGAGTCGGCCTCTTCTGAGTCGGCCTCTTCTGAGTCGGCCTCTTCTGAGTCGGCCTCTTCTGAGTCGGCCTCTTCCGAGTCGGCCTCTTCTGAGTCGGCCTCTTCTGAGTCGGCCTCTTCTGAGTCGGCCTCTTCTGAGTCGGCCTCTTCTGAGTCGGCCTCTTCTGAGTCGGCCTCTTCTGAGTCGGCCTCTTCTGAGTCGGCCTCTTCTGAGTCGGCCTCTTCTGAGTCGGCCTCTTCTGAGTCGGCCTCTTCCGAGTCGGCCTCTTCTGAGTCGGCCTCTTCTGAGTCGGCCTCTTCTGAGTCGGCCTCTTCTGAGTCGGCCTCTTCCGAGTCGGCCTCTTCCGAGTCGGCCTCTTCTGAGTCGGCCTCTTCCGAGTCGGCCTCTTCTGAGTCGGCCTCTTCTGAGTCGGCCTCTTCCGAGTCGGCCTCTTCTGAGTCGGCCTCTTCTGAGTCGGCCTCTTCTGAGTCGGCCTCTTCCGAGTCGGCCTCTTCTGAGTCGGCCTCTTCTGAGTCGGCCTCTTCTGAGTCGGCCTCTTCCGAGTCGGCCTCTTCTGAGTCGGCCTCTTCCGAGTCGGCCTCTTCCGAGTCGGCCTCTTCTGAGTCGGCCTCTTCTGAGTCGGCCTCTTCTGAGTCGGCCTCTTCTGAGTCGGCCTCTTCTGAGTCGGCCTCTTCCGAGTCGGCCTCTTCTGAGTCGGCCTCTTCTGAGTCGGCCTCTTCTGAGTCGGCCTCTTCCGAGTCGGCCTCTTCCGAGTCGGCCTCTTCTGAGTCGGCCTCTTCCGAGTCGGCCTCTTCCGAGTCGGCCTCTTCTGAGTCGGCCTCTTCCGAGTCGGCCTCTTCCGAGTCGGCCTCTTCTGAGTCGGCCTCTTCTGAGTCGGCCTCTTCCGAGTCGGCCTCTTCTGAGTCGGCCTCTTCCGAGTCGGCCTCTTCTGAGTCGGCCTCTTCTGAGTCGGCCTCTTCTGAGTCGGCCTCTTCTGAGTCGGCCTCTTCTGAGTCGGCCTCTTCTGAGTCGGCCTCTTCCGAGTCGGCCTCTTCTGAGTCGGCCTCTTCTGAGTCGGCCTCTTCTGAGTCGGCCTCTTCTGAGTCGGCCTCTTCTGAGTCGGCCTCTTCCGAGTCGGCCTCTTCTGAGTCGGCCTCTTCTGAGTCGGCCTCTTCTGAGTCGGCCTCTTCTGAGTCGGCCTCTTCTGAGTCGGCCTCTTCTGAGTCGGCCTCTTCTGAGTCGGCCTCTTCTGAGTCGGCCTCTTCTGAGTCGGCCTCTTCCGAGTCGGCCTCTTCTGAGTCGGCCTCTTCTGAGTCGGCCTCTTCTGAGTCGGCCTCTTCTGAGTCGGCCTCTTCTGAGTCGGCCTCTTCCGAGTCGGCCTCTTCTGAGTCGGCCTCTTCCGAGTCGGCCTCTTCTGAGTCGGCCTCTTCTGAGTCGGCCTCTTCCGAGTCGGCCTCTTCTGAGTCGGCCTCTTCCGAGTCGGCCTCTTCCGAGTCGGCCTCTTCTGAGTCGGCCTCTTCCGAGTCGGCCTCTTCCGAGTCGGCCTCTTCTGAGTCGGCCTCTTCCGAGTCGGCCTCTTCCGAGTCGGCCTCTTCTGAGTCGGCCTCTTCCGAGTCGGCCTCTTCCGAGTCGGCCTCTTCTGAGTCGGCCTCTTCTGAGTCGGCCTCTTCCGAGTCGGCCTCTTCTGAGTCGGCCTCTTCTGAGTCGGCCTCTTCTGAGTCGGCCTCTTCTGAGTCGGCCTCTTCCGAGTCGGCCTCTTCTGAGTCGGCCTCTTCCGAGTCGGCCTCTTCTGAGTCGGCCTCTTCTGAGTCGGCCTCTTCCGAGTCGGCCTCTTCTGAGTCGGCCTCTTCCGAGTCGGCCTCTTCCGAGTCGGCCTCTTCTGAGTCGGCCTCTTCCGAGTCGGCCTCTTCCGAGTCGGCCTCTTCTGAGTCGGCCTCTTCCGAGTCGGCCTCTTCCGAGTCGGCCTCTTCTGAGTCGGCCTCTTCTGAGTCGGCCTCTTCCGAGTCGGCCTCTTCTGAGTCGGCCTCTTCTGAGTCGGCCTCTTCCGAGTCGGCCTCTTCTGAGTCGGCCTCTTCTGAGTCGGCCTCTTCTGAGTCGGCCTCTTCTGAGTCGGCCTCTTCCGAGTCGGCCTCTTCCGAGTCGGCCTCTTCTGAGTCGGCCTCTTCTGAGTCGGCCTCTTCTGAGTCGGCCTCTTCTGAGTCGGCCTCTTCTGAGTCGGCCTCTTCCGAGTCGGCCTCTTCTGAGTCGGCCTCTTCTGAGTCGGCCTCTTCTGAGTCGGCCTCTTCTGAGTCGGCCTCTTCTGAGTCGGCCTCTTCTGAGTCGGCCTCTTCTGAGTCGGCCTCTTCTGAGTCGGCCTCTTCTGAGTCGGCCTCTTCTGAGTCGGCCTCTTCCGAGTCGGCCTCTTCTGAGTCGGCCTCTTCTGAGTCGGCCTCTTCTGAGTCGGCCTCTTCTGAGTCGGCCTCTTCTGAGTCGGCCTCTTCCGAGTCGGCCTCTTCTGAGTCGGCCTCTTCTGAGTCGGCCTCTTCTGAGTCGGCCTCTTCTGAGTCGGCCTCTTCTGAGTCGGCCTCTTCCGAGTCGGCCTCTTCTGAGTCGGCCTCTTCTGAGTCGGCCTCTTCTGAGTCGGCCTCTTCTGAGTCGGCCTCTTCCGAGTCGGCCTCTTCCGAGTCGGCCTCTTCTGAGTCGGCCTCTTCCGAGTCGGCCTCTTCTGAGTCGGCCTCTTCTGAGTCGGCCTCTTCTGAGTCGGCCTCTTCTGAGTCGGCCTCTTCTGAGTCGGCCTCTTCTGAGTCGGCCTCTTCTGAGTCGGCCTCTTCTGAGTCGGCCTCTTCTGAGTCGGCCTCTTCTGAGTCGGCCTCTTCCGAGTCGGCCTCTTCTGAGTCGGCCTCTTCCGAGTCGGCCTCTTCCGAGTCGGCCTCTTCTGAGTCGGCCTCTTCTGAGTCGGCCTCTTCTGAGTCGGCCTCTTCCGAGTCGGCCTCTTCTGAGTCGGCCTCTTCCGAGTCGGCCTCTTCTGAGTCGGCCTCTTCTGAGTCGGCCTCTTCTGAGTCGGCCTCTTCTGAGTCGGCCTCTTCCGAGTCGGCCTCTTCTGAGTCGGCCTCTTCTGAGTCGGCCTCTTCCGAGTCGGCCTCTTCTGAGTCGGCCTCTTCCGAGTCGGCCTCTTCCGAGTCGGCCTCTTCCGAGTCGGCCTCTTCCGAGTCGGCCTCTTCCGAGTCGGCCTCTTCTGAGTCGGCCTCTTCTGAGTCGGCCTCTTCTGAGTCGGCCTCTTCTGAGTCGGCCTCTTCTGAGTCGGCCTCTTCTGAGTCGGCCTCTTCTGAGTCGGCCTCTTCCGAGTCGGCCTCTTCTGAGTCGGCCTCTTCTGAGTCGGCCTCTTCTGAGTCGGCCTCTTCTGAGTCGGCCTCTTCCGAGTCGGCCTCTTCTGAGTCGGCCTCTTCTGAGTCGGCCTCTTCTGAGTCGGCCTCTTCTGAGTCGGCCTCTTCTGAGTCGGCCTCTTCTGAGTCGGCCTCTTCTGAGTCGGCCTCTTCTGAGTCGGCCTCTTCTGAGTCGGCCTCTTCTGAGTCGGCCTCTTCTGAGTCGGCCTCTTCTGAGTCGGCCTCTTCTGAGTCGGCCTCTTCTGAGTCGGCCTCTTCCGAGTCGGCCTCTTCCGAGTCGGCCTCTTCCGAGTCGGCCTCTTCCGAGTCGGCCTCTTCTGAGTCGGCCTCTTCTGAGTCGGCCTCTTCTGAGTCGGCCTCTTCTGAGTCGGCCTCTTCTGAGTCGGCCTCTTCTGAGTCGGCCTCTTCTGAGTCGGCCTCTTCTGAGTCGGCCTCTTCTGAGTCGGCCTCTTCTGAGTCGGCCTCTTCTGAGTCGGCCTCTTCTGAGTCGGCCTCTTCTGAGTCGGCCTCTTCCGAGTCGGCCTCTTCCGAGTCGGCCTCTTCTGAGTCGGCCTCTTCTGAGTCGGCCTCTTCTGAGTCGGCCTCTTCTGAGTCGGCCTCTTCTGAGTCGGCCTCTTCTGAGTCGGCCTCTTCTGAGTCGGCCTCTTCTGAGTCGGCCTCTTCTGAGTCGGCCTCTTCTGAGTCGGCCTCTTCTGAGTCGGCCTCTTCTGAGTCGGCCTCTTCCGAGTCGGCCTCTTCTGAGTCGGCCTCTTCCGAGTCGGCCTCTTCCGAGTCGGCCTCTTCTGAGTCGGCCTCTTCTGAGTCGGCCTCTTCCGAGTCGGCCTCTTCTGAGTCGGCCTCTTCTGAGTCGGCCTCTTCTGAGTCGGCCTCTTCTGAGTCGGCCTCTTCTGAGTCGGCCTCTTCTGAGTCGGCCTCTTCCGAGTCGGCCTCTTCTGAGTCGGCCTCTTCTGAGTCGGCCTCTTCCGAGTCGGCCTCTTCTGAGTCGGCCTCTTCTGAGTCGGCCTCTTCTGAGTCGGCCTCTTCCGAGTCGGCCTCTTCTGAGTCGGCCTCTTCTGAGTCGGCCTCTTCTGAGTCGGCCTCTTCCGAGTCTGATGACTGGTTCCCTCGTCACCTTCCTTTTCTCCTTTAGACATTATCAAAAGCGCCTCGGAGCGGTCGAGAATGACCCACACTTGTGTTTCCTGCCCTTCCCCCCCGTTGCGCAGTGCAGAAAAGTAGCCCTAGAGAGATGCAGAAAAGTCAGGCGACGACCGGCAGTAAAATTCGTTTTGCGGTGGCCTAGTCCGTGCTACCTCCATTATTTTGCACTCGTTCTCTTCTCTATCATGGGGGCTTTGTTGGGGGGGAAATCTTAGTTTCAGGCGCTACTTGCCTCTCAGGTATGGTTGATGCTAGCATCAAGTCTTTTTCGCGGGAATGCAGAGTTTTTTTCTGTTCTTGGGTTTGCGACCTTTGTTTGTTTGGCAGGGAGGTTTGGTGACGAGCTTCAGTTAGTGAAAGAAAATAAGAAATACGATGCCAAAATTCAGTTTTGCTCGCTCTCTTACCGGGTGCTCTTTTTTTTCCCCCCCTGTTGACAACTTGTGCCAGACTAGCCCACCCGGGGGTAATTGGTTCCTTCGGCAGGGTCTCCCCGGGCGCCCTTCGGCTATTTATTTTCTCTTTCGCTCTCTTTTTACTTTCGTTTTATTCTGCAAAATAAACGCCCTCGACCCAAAACGTGTTGGGGCGACCCTATAGAATTAGACTAACCCAAAACACGTGGGAAATATAGACGAATTTATTACACGCACTTTTCTGAGAGTATCTCAGTGTAAAAACGCGTGGGGCACGAATCTATTGCCCCGCAGACCCCAGTTTATTTCACGCTCCCACACGTTTTGGATGTAATCATGCGGGGCAATAAAACAATTTACGCCCACTCCATAAAGGGCTATAGACCCGGTTGGAGACACGGGATCTGGATGTGAATTTGGAAGTTGCCTTTCGCCGAAGCTAGTCGTGGCCCGATAAATCCGATGTGCCCTGAGTAACTCACGCATTCCTCTGTGTCAGTACGATTTTTAGCGTTTATTGTGGTTTAGAGGTTCGAATTTTAGAGTGAAAGTTCGCTTGAAACTCCGGGGTTTTAAAGTCTCCGGGTGACCTTCGTCGTTATGGGAAGATATCCTTTGTGCTCTGAGTGTCGTAAGAGTGGTGGTTACACGAGGTAAGAGGATCGGTGGGTACCTTAGTTGTTGGACATTGGTGGTTTCGGCCATTGGCAACCCACCCCCCACTGTACACATCATTGCATACACCAGCACCCCGAATCGGAGGTATGTAAAGCGGTTGGATTGGCATTGCATCGAGGATATGATTACTTCTCTGGCACCGGCAGGGGAAAAGTATGGGACAAATCTACGATAAACCCCGGGGGATTTGCGCGGGGTTTTGGGCGCAGCGAGCGGCAGAGAGTCACTGCTAGCTCCCGTACCCGACAGAACATTCGGCTGTGTAAGCGGGTGGAGACCGGTCCAGGGCTGTTCGTAACTTGTCATCAGCATGTGCCAGCACACTAACAGTCCATATTCGTCCGCCGGCCGGTGCATTATATTTTCAAAAGCGCTTCAAGTGTCCGAAAACACAGAGGGGTGCAGGTAGGTACGTTACTAGTTGCACAGCTGTTTCTCGGCTGAGGCCAGCCAACATGAGAAGAGGGGTCAAAGCATAGGTCAATGCGCAGAAGCCCGCAACGAGAGAGCCGGTCAATGTGGCGGAAGAGTTCCTGCCGATGAGCCTACGCTTCGTCTGCATTGCGTCTTCTCGCGGATTCAAAGAACGGAGCTCACCCACCACTACAACTGTCTTTTTTTTTGAGTTTTTTATTTTCCTTATTTTTTCCTGCTTCGGGGACGGGAGTCGCAGGACGTTTCCTCCCCCAAATTTTCCTTCTGCAAAATAGACACTGACAAGCGATTCTGACCGTACCGTTTTTCAGAGTGTAGGTTTCGTCCTACTTATCCTTCCCGCTCGGGGTTGCTTGATGCTCCTCATCCCACTACGAACACCCAACAACCCTGCCGATCCGAGGTGAGAGTAAATCAACCAAAATGGTAAGCTCGGCGAGCGACCTCACCCAACCGCCTGCATGCACAATGCCCTGGACCGAGGATGCGTCAGTTCGAACTTCGGCGGACATTCCCGACATGGAGATGCCTCGGGCTTGATGTTTTCAAGTTTCTGCCGTGTCATCCGGAATAAGAGGGGGGAACCCGTAGCTTAAATGATTAAGGCAGAGCCGCTTCTCATAGGAGAAAAATCTTAGCTGGATGTTTAGACATGGAGGGGGCCTGCAAGCACGGGCTTGGAATGGATATTGTGTTCAACACCGCGCTGCGCGAGCGCAGGCAAATCCGTCACGGGAGAAGGCCCCCTGCAACCGTGTCTGAGCAATCAGACACAATCAATTAAATTCGCGGAGGGGGGACGGTGAGCTCCCTGATGACGGCGAGTGTCCGTCGAAGTCTAAATGACACGCTCCCTCTCTTCTTGTTTAAACGTTCGCAATATCAGGAGCGGGGTGGGTAGCCGGTGGCCTATAAAAGTCAATCGTGAGATGAGGGGCTTAGTTATTAAGCCGGTGAATGTCGCTGTCTGGCACCACTCCGGCATAAAGAGAGACGCCAAAAAGACTGTCGAAACTTGGGGACGGTTGTATAAAAGGGTACAGAACATTGCACTGTGAGAGACGAGAAGAAATGCGTAGCTTTGCTTCTTGTAACGTGGTCGGGGGGTGGTGTAACTGCAAAACAAATGTTTCAGCGGGTTTGTCTAGCATGGGTCGAATCTTGATGAGACAGGCACTGCGCGAAACGTGGGAGAAAGCAAGGAGAGTGTTCACAATGCGATGCCTGGGCGTGGGTAGCATTGACTCCGCAAGTAGGAACGAAACCCACGGGAAGCGGGTTGTTTTACATGGTGGAGACCAGGCCTCAAAAACTGAAGCGACAGAGGGTGTGCCGGAGTCGCGTGTGAGAAAAGAGGAATGGGTACCTTTTTTCTGCAGGGTTCCCTGTTTTATTAATGGATAGTTCTGTAGATAGCAGCCTCCGCCTGCTCGTTCACCGGAAGTCACACCGCGGCTGGTTCAAACTGTCGATAGCAGTCCTGCCGAGGGCAGGGAAGACCTTATTGTGTGAATCGGTACTTTGTTTGTGTGCACTAGCGAAAGGCTAACGAGCCCATCCAACACTTCACGATATCTACACGTTCCTGTATACAGCAGACGCCATCGCTGTTGCTGTATTAGGGGCACTTCGGCCATCCATGAGTATTGCGGCGTCGCTTTGGGTTGCTTCTTTGGATGAAGCTTCGGGTTGAGGGGGGTGTGTTTTCTCAGCTCTTCACAACGTTGCTCTTGTTGCGTTGGTGGACAATGTTGCGGAGGAGTCAACGTTACCTTGCTGTCCGATCTCGGGCAGCTGGACAGGGAGAATTTGCTTGTGCTCCACGCGGAAGCTCATTAACTTTATTGAATGCTTCTGGTTCGTTCTGTTGTCCTTTTTCTGCCGGATTAGCTCAGGGTGGTTGACATTTCTTTTTGGCAGGGTGTTTGTTTTTTTACTAACGAAATTTACTTAGCGAGGTTGGGGGGTTCGTTCCCCCCCTCTTTCGTAGCTATTTTAACTTTCAGAGAAGCAAGTACTCTCCCCCAAGAATTTTTCCGGTGCACTGATAAACGAAGCAACGGACGATCAGCATAAGCATTTTGTTCTTCGCGTGTACAGGGTATAAACCTCTCTGGGGGGGTTTCCTGTATTGGCACTTTTTCGTTGGTTTCGTTTTTCTCTTTCATGTGCAACCGTTGTTCCGGAAATGTTCCCGTCAGTACAGATGTACTATTAAAAAAATATTGTTTTCCCCAGCGGCCCATGGCACATAAACCCCGGGGGGAAAATGGTTCTTGGGTTTGGGGGGGGGCAGCGCTCTTGTTAAGGATCAGCCACTTTGGCCGGATGGCCGGATAAACCAGACCCCCCCCTCTACAGTGCAGTTGCCTTGGAGGCTGGGTGGTCAAATTCTCTAAGGTGAAATGGTCAAAATTCCCTGCCAAAAGTGGGCCCACAAAAATTTTCCAAAGTGTGGTATTTGGGGTATTTGGGGCAAAAAAAAAATTTTTTTTTTCTGACCGCCCACCGTGGTGACCACCTTAGAGTGTGACAGGTAGCGTCTCCCCCCTCCACAGTGAAAATAGCCTGAGGGGGGGGGGGGGGGGGGGGGGGGTCAGCCGGCTGATGGATGGATGGATGGTTCTTAACAAGATGCCTGGGGGGGGGGGGGGGGGGGGATACTCGGCTTAATCTTCAGGCAGTTCTGTCCATGTCTGACGCTTCGCATCAAGTCTTCTTCGAAGGAAATGCGAGAGAAAATGGAAGGGAGGCCAAGACTCCGTAAGTGATAAACAACCCCATGAGGGACTGACCCTCCGTTCACCACCCAAGACCAGGGAAGTAGCTTGAGCGGGGCACTTTTAAAATGTCGCTGGTTTGCTGGTTGTAAATAGTAATTTTGAGAAAGAAACTGGCGCGCTTCGCGCGATCAATCACCCCCCTACCCTTCTTGTGGTCAACCTCAACCCAAAGAGGTGCTTTGAGGAGATTAAGTCACGCAAGTTCACCTATGCCAAGGCAATCCAGCTGCTTATTACCCACCTGCCTTCATGCGCGCGTTTTATGAGCCACGGACAACAGAGGACAGCAGGTGCAAGAGATGACGTCCACGCGGGCACCTTCAGAACCACCGTGAGGTACTGAAGAACACGTTCGAAATAAGTTGAGCTTAACTGCTGTGTCGGCAAGGAAGGGTGGGGTGGTCTTGACATGTTGACCTTCCCTCCCGCACCCTGGGTACTCTCACAGCTAACGGATGAAGTCACCGTCGATTTCTTAAGGAGGGTTGTGTACAGGGAGGGAAAAAGAAACTCCTACCCGACCAACCGATATATTCCTGGAGAGCGTTCGTTTGCCTTTGTGGATTCCCACGATGGATCGCAATACCCTAAGGACCCCCTTGTGATCCCCCACAAATGCCATACAGGGCGACAAAGTGGATTATAATCCACTTTGTCGCAATCCAGTTATGTATAATCCACTTTGCCGTTTTCCCTTTTTAAAAATTTCCCGTACCAGCAAACCAACTAGTTCTGGTTTTGAAACCAGCAAATGTAGTGAAGTCACAGAATTCACAGCTTGGAAGTGGACATGTCTACTCAGTTTACGCGTCTGTAGTTTACTTATGCCAGAGCCCCTCCGGATTCACGGCTGAGATGACAAAAAGAAAACGGAAGCGTTTCCCGATTCCTCCATACTTTTAAAGCACTACAGCAGGTGCGCCTGAAGAAAGGTGGTCACAACTGCGCAGTCAACATCTTCCTTCGTAGTGGTGGCAAGCAAGAAAGGCGCGTTCGAGCGAATGAGTCGAACCCAACTGTGTTCCTTCCCTTGACCTACCCTATATCCAACAAAATTGTCACTCTGACTCGCAAGTATGTGAGGACGGGGCCCCCCGTGTTTAGCGTTTTGAAAGTTAAAAAAGGGTCCGGCGAATTTGCGTCACCGGTCAGTCGGGTAGTGAAGACAGACGGATTCGCACGCTTGAACGTTGTAGCCTTCTTGCGCGTCGCGGTGTTGCGGGCTCCCCCTTCGGTCTCGGGTGCCGCGTGTCGTGACTGCAGACCAGTCCAAAAGTCGGAGCTCAACCAGTGAAGGTGTCTTTAGAGCTCCTTTTTGGCTTTGTTGTTTCGTCCGGTTGACCGTTTTCCCGCTTGTATTTACCCTGTTTTCATTTCAATAGAAACTCTAATCAACGGCCCAAACACGCTGTCTGCGTTTTTTAGCCTGCACAATAGATTCAAGGGCAAACCCGCAAAATTGTGAGTACACGACGCACTAGTAAGGTACATAACTTGTGAAAATAACTAGTTATGTTACAACTAGTTATATTTGATAACTTGTAACTAGCACAACCTAGTTATATAACTAGCCCGAGCTAGTTATATAACTAGCACGAGCTAGTTATATAACTAGCTCTGCTAGATATATAACTAGCTCGTGTAGGCATTTTTAGGGTAAAATGCATTGAAGCCCACCACAGCTTGAAAGACCAGGACTTTAAAACCCAGTGTCCCGGTGTCAGACACCGGGAAACCCCGATGTGTGAGTCATACATCCCTTGTTGGCGAAGAAGTGAAGCCGCTGGTGAGCACCACGGCGGAAACTACTGGCAGCATCTATTGGTTGAAAAAATTCTCACGACAGAAAGTTTCTTAAGGCGAATCTTATGGCGAAAAATGTTGGGAAGCTTTTTGTTCCGGAAACGATTCTCCCACAGCAGAAACCTGATGGAAATTTGAGTGTATGTACAGTCTCCTTCTACAGCTTGACGAAGAGACAACCGTGACAGCCGAGCAGCAGATAGCAGGAAAAAGCGGGCGTCTGAGCGCTGAAGTTCGAAGACACAGTCCTTTTTGACTCAGCTCAATGCAGTTTCACTGTATTTCACTGGTTATTCTACTGGGAGAGCTAGTTATATCAGTCATTCTCCTGGCGACCGTTCAAATATGGAAGAAACCATCTCGTCATTTTCTTTGGTCCGAGGGCGTTTTTGAACTGTTTTGAATCCGATCTTTTCATTCCGACCCTCGGTGGGCTCCGAAGCTCGATATTGACGGGCTTAAGCCCAAAATTAGGTTTTGCGAAAAACGCATTCTCGTGTTTTGCCATCGAGGGGGTCGCCAGTTTTTCTGTAGCACCCCGGGAACAGAGTTCCCAGGCATGCTCCGGATTAAAACCATCTTTGATTGACCAAATTAGAGGCGGGGATGGTGGGTGGATGGGCTGCAACAGCTTTCCCCTGTGTCAGCGTACTATACCACAAGGGCACCACGAGGGCCTAGCACCCTGTGGGCTCAGTACCCGCCATCCCAGTTCTGAAGTGCGTTCATAGGGTGATGGTAATTTGCCTGGTGAAGTGGGGTGCAACAGGAGGGCCATTGGGGTCAACATTTTGTGTGTTCCGAGGTGGTATTTTGACGATTTCGTGACCGATCTTTCCATTCCGTGTCTTCTCGGGAGCAACAGGCACGTATCTCACGCGCCCCCGGTATGCCGAACTTGTCCAAGGGGGGTCGTCATTTTTTTCTAAAACCCCGGGAACAGAGAGACCAGGGACACCTGCGCTCATAGCATCAAAGATTGGTCGATTTAGTGACACCTGTGGTGACTGTATGCGCTGCAATAGGATGGTCATTTTTGAACGGTCGCCAGGAGAATGACTGATATAACTAGCAGAGCTAGTTATCATGCAGGGTCAAACCTTGTGTCTTTTTTAAACGCTGCCGCAGGGCCCCCAAAAAAAAAAATTGGAAAAAAAAAATTGCTCAACTTCATCAAAAATTACTGCAGTGTTTGTTCCAAATTTTTAAAATTTGAAAACCCCAATTTTTTTCCGGGAAAATATCGGTGGCCACATACGAGACGGGTTGGGCTTCGGAGAGTTTTTCCTCCCAAATTGTATAAATGATCTCCCGCAGATGACGGGTCGAAGAACGGGCATCTGGGTGCGCCGACGATGAAAAAGAAAAGAATATCGTATCCACGGGTGCTCGCTGGAAGAGAAAAGAAAACGGAGAAGAAGTAAAACTTGACAGAGAATCGTGAGCCCCAGGTGTGTCGTGGACGAGGCATTTTTGGTTGCAGTGCAAACTGGGGCGTTCCTTCGCGCAGAACAACTGCAAGGTAAACATCGACGCAAGCTCGGAAAATTTCGTTTGCACTCTCTCAAGTTACCCTCAAACTCGTCTCTAATTCGTTAGTGTAGTGCCTCGCAGGCGCAGTGGAAGCGTATCAACGATCGCACATTGAAGGCCGAAACTGGTTGATTGCTTCTCAACCGCAATCGGACATTCGGCGTCGATTCAGTCACAGCAGCATAGCTCATCTTTTGATTGAGTTTGCAGCAGAGATCCAACCCGTGGTGGAAATACTCGACGTAGCTGCTTTGACTCCGAATGGAAGGAGGAATATATAGGTATGGTAGAGGGGCGAATACAAAACAAATAGAAACTGATTTGGTCTTCGCTTACACCACCCTGTTCTCACTCAGGACTTTGACCTGTGTTTGTGTGTCTTGTCGAAAAGGGGTAGACCCGCTGACCGCACGTCCGCTCAACACGTGTCAGTCTCATCAAGGAAAAATCACCAAGCTCATTTTGAGAGTGGTGTGAAATAGGGCTTTTTCACTAAAGAAAACCCCCTGTCGCAGCTTGGGTCAGACCCACTCAGGAGTAGCTAGTTCCTCCTAGGCTGCCGTCCGGCGGTGGCACGGGTGTTGTGCTATGACAGGAGAGGGTGGGATCATTTTTTTCCTCTATGCGGTCCACTCCACCCCGCCCTGGCTCCCCTTTTTACGTTTTCCCTTTGCCTTTACTCGGGCTGTTTCATGCAGCCCCCGCTTTTTTTTCTCTTGTTCATCGCATGGTGCATCATTCACAAAGCCAGCTCCGGGTCAAGAATGAGGTATTTCAAGTTCACGGAGTTTTCGATGGAGCTGATGGTGGAGTTAGACGGTGACGAGGACGAGGTGGTTGGCGACGGGCAGGTGCCGCTGAGTGCGCTGAGGTGCCGGTAGATGCCCCCGATGCGCCGAACTCGGTTCTCTTTCGTCTCAAAGTCGCACATGCTGCTCTCGGTTACCGGCGAGCTTCGCAGAGAACTGGAGCCGCACGACGAGAGCGAGCATTCCGACGAGCAGCGGAGACCCGAGTAATAGTTCTTGATCCTCAGCCTGCTCATCTTCAACGCAGCATCTTCTTGGCAGAACGCCTTGACCATTTTCTTGGACTGGTTCGTAGGTGTGTGTGTGTGTGTGTGTTTGGTTTCTTTTTTTTTTTTTTTTGAGGCTGTGTTCTTCTTTTGCGGTTGTGTTTTGCTTTCTGTCTTGTTTTCCACGGCGTTCTTTGTTTGCTTTTTCTTGCGGAGCGCTCGGGTATCTGGTATCACCTGTTGTGAGTGTGTGTATGGAATTCAATGATGGGTACCACCTGACGCGGAGTATAGCCCAGGTTTTCAGCTACTTTACGTTCGGGTGCTCCGCCTTTTTTTTTTGTTTCTGGTCCCGCGTCAGGGATTTATATAGCTTTTCCTCCTCTGCAGAAAAGTCCCTTTCGCCCTCGGGGTCCTGTGGAGGATCCAAAAATAATTAGAATTGGTAGTCAAGAGGCAAGCACTACCAGGCCAGCCCAGCCCAACCCACCCAACCTCAGTGTTGGAACAAGAATCAGACAAAATGGTTAAGCTAATTTGCAAGAGAGGGGGGTCTGGGGGGCAGCGCCCCCCAGCGCACGGTACGGTACAGCGAAGAATTTCCGCACCGGTCAACTTCTAGTATTGAATCCAAATTCAGTTAGAACCGGTAGTCAACGTCTGATGCCAAACCCCAAATCTAATTAGAATCGGTACTCAACGTCCAATTTCCGATCCTGAATTTAATTAGAATTGGTAGTCAATGTCCAATTTCGAATCCAAATTCAATTAGAATTGGTAGTCAATGTTTAATGTCTCGGATCCAAATTCAATTAGAATCGGTAGTCAACGTCAGATGCCAAATCCCAAATCTAATTAGAATTGGTAGTCAACGTCCAATTTCCGATTCCAAATTGAATAGAATGGGTAGTCAACGTTCAGGTTTGGCTCCAAATTTAATTAGAATTGATAGGTAACGTCCAGTTTCGGATCCCAAACTTAATTACAATTGGTAGTCAACGTCTGATGTCGTATCCAAAATTAATTAGAAGTGGTAGGCAACGTCCAAATTCGGATCCCAAATTGAATTAGAATTGGTAGTCAGTCCAATTTCCGATTCTGAATTTAAATAGAATTGGTAGTCAACGTCCCCTAAGGGCAAACAATTTCATTGGACTTTTTGCCAGGGAAGTGTACTTAGCAAATTTTTAGCAAATTTTCGGAAATTTTCAGATTTTTCGGATTTTTCGGATTTTGGCCATTTTTGGCCAATTTTGCCAGATTCTGACAGAATTTGGCCATTTTTTGCCGATTTTTCCAGGTTTTGGCAGATTTTGGCCATTTTTGCCGATTTTTCCCATTTTTGCCGACTTTTCCAGAATTTCCAGATTTTGACCATTCTTGGCCATTTTTGCCGATTTTTCCAGACTTTGCCCAATTTTGCCGATTTTTCCAGATTTTGGCCGATTTTCCACATTTTGGCAGATTTTTCCAGATTTTGGCCATTTTTGGCACATTTTTTTGGCCATTTTTGGCCATTTTTGGCCATTTTTGGCCAAAATCTGCAATAATCTGCCAATATGTGGAAATCGGCCAAAATCTGGAAAAATCGGCAAAAATGGCCAAAATTTGGAAAATCAGCAAAATTGGGCAAAAATGGCTAAAAAAAAAAAATGGTCAAAATCTGGAAAAATCTGGAAAAATCGGCAAAAATGGCCAAATTCTGCCAAAATCTGGAAAAATCGGCAAAATGGCCAAAATCTGGAAAAATCGGCAAAAATGGCCAAAATCCGAAAAATCCGAAAAATCTGAAAATTTCCGAAAATTTGCTAAAAATTTGCTAAGTACACTTCCCTGGCAAAAAGTCCAATGAAATTGTTTGCCCTTAGGGGACTAGTCCCCTAAGGGCACATTTTCATTGGGAAGTACTGGGAAATGCACTTAGGGTAGAAAGTTTTTTTTTTTTGTGCCCATGTTATTTTGACCCCCAAAATTTTCCGCGCGCGCGCAAAAATAAAAGTTTTCGAGAAAAAAAAACTTTTCTTGGCTAGGAAACCACAACGTCCCCGAAGAGGAGAAACGAAGATTCGGGTTCTCATGAGGACCAGGGGGGCACCAAAAGAGACAGACAAATCCAAAAAACACCGAATTTCCGCGTTTAGAGCATGCTTTGCATCCTGGCTGAGTCTGGCGAGAAATACTCCCCTCCGGGAAAAAATACTCAGACTGAGTCGAGCCTGAGTCAGCGCGACTCAGCCAGACTCAGTCTGGACTCAGGCAAACTCAGGCTGGGCGGCTGCACTGTTGAACTACTGTACTGGTACTGAAGTACTGCACCTGGTCACTTCAGTGGTTGTTCACTGAGGTTTTGGCAGCAAGCTTGCAGATGTGCATGGTGTATCAGACAACAAATTGGGACCCCACACACTGAAATCAAGTGGTCCTAACCAGACAAAAATTGAGTGTTGCAAAGGAAACTTGAACACCTGAAATTGGGCCCTGAAGCTGGTCCAGTGCTCACCTACAGGCAATTACGCCTATAATTAACGCTGAACCGCAAAAATCGCGGTTCGTTGAGTACAGGTAATACCCTATACCTAACGCTGTAAGCTTTACAAGTTGTCTTGCACCTGTGTGTGTCGTGCTCAACAGCTTTATGATGTTGTTCTTGAGGTGGTGCCTAAAGTACAGATCACTAGTCCCTTTCAGGTGGCTGGGTTTTAATCCTTGTGATTGCAATTGTGATTGTGATTCTTGGCCCTCACTGCCCCACTGAAGTGACCCGAACACTAATAAATATTTGCCCAGCCTGAGCTTGCCTGAGTCCAGACTGAGTCGCCAGACTCAGGCTGGACTCTGGCGAGACTCTGCCAGACTCAGCCAGGATGCAAAGCATGTTAGAGGCAGGGTTTAACATACTCTGAGTGATTTTGGCGGACCAAAAATCGACAATTTGTCACAAGTCTGTCATGCCACACTGTGACGTTCGTGTGTGCATGAAGAGACTTTGCGTGTCATTTCGTAGTTGTTTTGCTTTTCTTGTGCTCGACTCTCACGTCGTGCATATCGTTCCGCTTGTTGAGCCAACACACGGCTTCGTCAAAAGGTTTGGGCAAGGGAGCTACACAGGTGTGCCTACAAAAGACCATCACGTCGAACGGCGAAGGAAAACCGCAATTTGTGTCATGTCAGTTGGACACGAAACCTTCTGCTTCACCTTTTTCTTTTGAACGGACCCCTTACCGCCACCATGCTACGGTTGCAGTCTGATGCTTGAATGGGAAAACTTGACTTTTTCTTTGAACCAACTACACCCTGAAGGCTGTGTAAAGTTCTCGTATCGAGTGTTCCTGCTACCGGGGAGGCAGCAGAAGACGAGTAACAACCGACGCGAGCGAGCGAAGATGCGGCGAACGAACTCTGCGTCGAACCCGACAACAAAACGGCGTAGAGGAGCGCCCATCGAAGCGCGGCCATCGCCCAAGCGCCGTGAAGAAGCAGAAATCGACGCGCAACCGATGAACCTGGACGAGCAGTCGAAGGAGTCGCGAGGCACCAAACGCGCGCCTGAGCGCGACGACCTGTTAACAACCTGTTAACAACCCAAACCTAGAATAAAAGTGCATGCACAACGAAAGTTAGAAAAAAAACCCTGTATGAAAACTGGAAAAAAAGTCGCGGTTTCAAAAAGCCAGAGTTACATACACCCCTGCACTTTCCTGTTGAAAAGTTTTTTTTCCCAAAAGTATTTTTTTCCCGGAGGTTTGGAAAATTTTGCGCGCGCGCGAACATGGGCACAAAAAAAAAAACTTTCTACCCTTAGCAAATTTTTTGCAAATTCTTACCAGGAATTGTAATGCAAAATAGGGACTAGTCCCCTAAGGGCACATTTCACATTGGGACTAGTCCCCTAAGGCACTTTTCCCTTTTTTTTTTTTTTCCCCCGGCCAAGTCCGGTTTGCAGATTTAGACCGTCGGTCTAAATCTGCAACGGAAACTAATCCCCTGGTGCGTGCGTACAGATTTTTGGGGGGCCGGAGTCCAGAAAAAAAAAAAAAAAAAAAAAAAAAAAAAGAGTCAGAGCACCCTTACGGCTGAAGCTCCTGCCGGCTGCTCGTGGTGCCACGCGCTGTTCGAAATTGTGGCCTCGATAGGTTCAGGCTTCCTGCTTCGTGCCCCGGGCGATGCTGGTTGCAGCATTCAGGTGTGTATGCGTGTTTAAGTTCAGGGCTTTCAGTGGGTAACGGTTGAATCGTAAGTATAGCCCACTCGTCACTTTCACCGGTCGGCTTTGAGTTTCCAACACACTGCTTTTAGGACCTGACTCCTCTCCGAAGCGTGGGTGGGGCGGGACCCTTCGAGGGACGGATAGAGCGCGGGTGGTTGCCAGCTTCTCCATCCGGCACTTGGCTCAAGACTTCTGTTTTCATCTTGCCGTGGTAGCTGCACGGGGGTTTCGGCCCTGTGCAACAGCTGAGTCTTTACACAGGCGGCACATCTCACCCGTGGCAAGCTCTCTCTGTGCAATGAGCTTGGCCTGACTAGCTGTTCCAAATTCCTGGTGCAAGCACCCGTCCTGGTCTGCAGCCACCTGGGTCACAGCTTTGAGTCCTGTTCCGAAACTCGCTCGCACGGGAAAGTGGCGCGAATCACTTGTCGCCAAGCATTCTGCAATGCTGACGACTGCTACGCCTGTGTGTAAAAGTTCGTGGCTTGAAGTGGGTAGCTGAACGAAGTATAGCCCACTCTTCACTTTCACCGGTCGGATTTCCGACACGCTGCAGTTGGCTTCTGAGACTCCTCTCCGACGGGTGGATAGGGTGGGTTCCTTCGGAGAGCGTGGGAGGTTACCAGCTTCTACATCGGCTCGAGACTTGAAGTTCGTTCACCTTGCGAATGAGAATTAGTTGTGACTACGGCCTACGCGCGGTATGGCCCTGGCACAGGATTTCGACAGCATTGAGAGCAGCTCGCGGGGACCCCCAGTTCGTCGCCAACACAATAGGAGCCGAAGAGAACGTCACGAAGGAGAAAGCTCGGCGAGCGGGCGGCACACAACATATAAGGTCTAACGGGAGAGGGGTGGGGGAAATGGCTATGTTTGCGTTCCCCTTTTCCGATCTGGACAGGATAGAACTCCACTTGACGCGCCTTGGCGCTCAAGCAAGTATGTGTGTGCCGACAAACCAGTCGCGCATAAGAGAATATGTTCGAGGTAGCGGTCATCCTCACCAACTTGGTGGAAACTGGGGTGAATCGGCAGACGGTTCGTTTATTTGTCTCCGTTGCTTGCCGTTTGCACCCCGGTTCTCAGGGTACCTGAGGTAGCCGCGCGCACGATCGCACAGTCGCTCGGTGCTGGCGGTGTGTGTCTAAGGATTGACGGAAGACGCTACCCTTAGAACGAGAATCGAGGAACATGGATGCAGGGAGAGCATTCGCAAGCCCAGAACTGACGGAACAACACCTTCCGACTTTCACACAGCGCTTCTACTGACCGAGAGCCGCCGATGTCAATCGCAGCAAACGGTGATGTGAAATGTTTGCCGTGCCTGACCAATCTCGGGACATCGTGGTCACAGTGGGTGATCACACCGAGTCAGACTACTGTCAGCAGTTAATCAGGCAAAGCCAGACCAATTCAAACTTCGTGGTACCAAGAATGTGCCAGGAGGAGAACAGCACGAGATGTACATACGTGTAGAAAAAGGTGCTTTAAAAGAATGGCCACGTTGAGAACAATAATCACAGAAAAAGGAAACATGAAAGAAAACGATATTGACGTAGTAGTTTACAATCAGATCCTCAGCTGTTGAGAAAGTGTTAGTTGGTTGAGCCTTTTTTTTTAGAGCTAAACCCCATCTCCAGGAGTCGTTTTGACTAGCATACATGTAACCCCCGACAACTTTGTCGGGGGAAATCGGGGAAAATCGGGGGTCCAATGGCTCAGCAGAAATCGGTGGGAAATCGGGGGAAACTCGGTAAGGAAATCGGGGGAAATGGGTGGAAAATCGGGGGAAAATCGGGGGTATTTACAGGACTGGACTCTACCTGTCTGCAAGGCCAAGAGATGGGGAAACAAGTGCATACATCATAGATGGCCGGTTGATAACGTTATATAACGTTATATAACGTTATAACGGTGATAACGGTGATAACGTTATATAACGTTATATAACGTTATATAACGGTCGAAAACGCAAAATAACGGAAAAAATAACGCAAATAACGGTTTTTAGAATTTTTCCGATTTTGGCCATGTTTCCAGATTTTTGTCATTTTTTCCTCATTTTGGTCCATTTCGGCCATTTTTTCCGATTTTGGCCATTTTTGCCAGATTTTGGTCAATCTTAGCCAATTTTTCCAGACTTTTGCCGATTTTTTCAGGTTTTGGCCATTTTGCCGATTTTTTCCAGATTTCGGCAATCTTTGCCGATTTTTCCAGATTTCGGCCATTTTTGCCGATTTTTCAAGATTTTGGACAATTTTGAGATTTTGGCCACTCTGGCCGATTTATCCAGATCAGTCAATTTCGGCCATTTTTTCCGATTTTTCCAGATTTCCCGATTTTCCAGATTTTGGTCAATTTCGGCCATTTTTGCCAATTTTTCCAGACTTTTGCCGATTTTTGGATCCCGGTCACAAAAACTGTTCGGAAACAAACCCTGGTCCGAAAAGAATTCGTAGTAACCGGTCCTCAGGGGTCCGTATAGCCCCTCCCCAGAGCTTTTTCTCTTTTACTTATTTTCTTGCGGACTTCCACCCAAGCGCGACAAACGCGATCCTTCCGGATTCACATGACTCTTTCACTGTGCGATGTTGTTCTTGGGATGTGGATGTCTGCAGTTTTGGGTTTCCGGCGCGTGTCCCTCAGTCGGTGGCCCGTAACGGTCGTTTGCAGTGTCCTTCGTGAGGCAGCAGATGTCACCAGCATGATCCGGCCACTGGAGTCCAACTTGTCCAAGCTTGTCCACTCGGCAGACCGTTGCGTACTATGCCAGTCAGACAAGGTCCCAGTACCAAATATGGGTGCATGATGAGCACGAGACATGCAAAGTCGAGCAGTCACAGCTGGCGCTTCCCGTAGAACCCAGCCAGCCCGGGGTCGGTTTTCTTGATCCGGTCGATGAATCGTTGTTCCGGGCTCTTACTTGGTGGTTTCGTGACAGGGAGAACGCTGGGGCCAGTCAATGCCAGGTCGCGGGACAAGGCCTCGACGCGCAGCGTTTCCGCCACCTTCTTCCTTCCGCGTCGCGCCTTTGCAACCGAGGCGCTGCTGCTGCTGCTGTTGCTATCCGTACTTTCGGCGCGAGGCCGTTTGCGCTGTGTACCTGGGGTCTTCGGCTGAGCTTTCGGCTGAGCTTTAGGTTGAACCTTCGGCTTCGGCTGGACCTTCGGGGAGCTTTTCGCAGGCATAGTCGATATTCCCTTTGGAAAGACTAGTGTGGCTGAAATCGAAGCGGGTGGGGCGGTACACGTGTTTTTGTGTTTCCGACGATCCCGAATGGGCGTACAGATTGGTGTCTTTCGACCTTTTTTTTTTTTCCGCGCACGGACTGCCTGTTCGAGCTTGTGCGGGTTTAAGAAACTCAGACAAGAATAGCTCTGGTGAGGGGCAGGGCATAAATGACCAAAACCCTGGAAAAATCGGCAAAAACGGCCAAAATGGGCAAAGTCTGGAAAACATGGCAAAACTGGCCAAAAATGACCAAAACCTGGAAAAATCGGCAAAAATAGCCAAATTTTTGAAAAACATGGCAAAAATGGCCAATCCTGGCCAAATCGGTAAAAACGGCCAAAATGGGCCAAAATCTGGAAAACACGGCAAAACTGGTCAACATTGACCAAAATCTGGAAAAATTGGCAAAAATAACCAAAATTGGCCAAAATCTGGAAAATGTGGCAAAAATGGCCAAAAATGACCAAAATCTGGAGGACAGTGTGACCTCCCATGGATTGGTAAAAAACCGTTATATAACGTTATATAACGTTATATAACGTTATTATAACGTTATATAACGTTATTATAACGTTATATAACGTTATTATACCGTTATTATAACGTTATATAACGTTATATAACGTTATAACGGTCAAATAACGTTATTTTTCGACCAAAAATGGCAAATAACGGTTTTATAACGGTCAATAACGGTTTTTCTGGATTTAGGGGGGGGGTAACAAATAACTCCGGGAATAACGTTATATAACGTTATATAACGTTATATAACGGCCATCTATGATACATTGCATTAAATAACTATTTCGACGTGTTTCGAAACTGGGATACTCTTAGAATAATTTTTATCCGGCTATTTCTCACGGGCCATGACACCTACTCACCAAGTCCGACTCCTCTGAAGATGTCTCGTGGCACTCAACCATCTTCGCGAATCCCACCTGCGACATCGCATCAGTGCCGCGCATTGCGATGATCTCCGGCTTCAACCGGCGGCGTCTTTTATTCTCTCCGAGTATGTTCAGTGTACTGAAGGCCGATCCCACGTGTGTGTCGGTCGGTGAAAGCTTGAGACACATTTTAGCGAAGTACTGCAGTGCCGGATGCTCCCCCGTGTAGGATGCCCAATAGTCGTGGGCTGTACCGCGGGTGCTTGTCAGCGTAGCACTGCCGGCCCACTGCACAAACTGCCCGGACACCTCTTCTTGACCGACCGGCGAAGCTCGCGGCAAACAGAGCACACATTGCCTCGATAGAGGCACCGTCTGGTTCGCTCAAGGAGGACCATTGTTGAAGGAATCGAAGACTGATGAAAGATGCCGTAATGCGGGTGCTCTGTATAGGCCTTCTTCAGGGTTCTGGGTATGCATGGCTGGCCAGTGCGCCAAAGTCGAACTTCGATCGGACAGCTGTGCACTAGCTGTAGAAGATACCAACATCTTCATCGTAGCCGCCGCCTGTTTAGCCCGTCCCGGACTTCCTTGTTCTTCAGAAAAAAACCGTTGGCTGAACAAACCTCCGCATGCTGCTTCACCACCTCGGAAGGCAGCAGGACGGCCCCGCAGAAAATAAGAGAGCTAAAAAGAAGACTGGTGTCTATCGAAGACACGACATGAAGACGCGATGAAGAGCCGGAAGCAGCGCAGCGTCGAACCGAAAGCCCGCGCAACTAAAAGCAGTCCGAATGCCAACCCCGGCAGTTGTCAAGAAAGCGCGGGCGTTGAGCGAAATACTCGCAAAGCAGCCGCAAAAGCTGACCGGGTCGCACAAGACGTGCCTCGGCTAACATTTCTTTTTTCCGTTCGTTCTCCATTTCTCAGAAATTCTATTTTCTTTCTCAGCCTTTCAATTGGTAGTCATGCCAATGGGCCGAAAAAAAACTTTTTCCCAGCCAGTGCACTACAGTGAAACCCCCCCGATTTCCCCCGGTTTTAAAAATCGGGGGGGGTTTAGCCCCGATTCCCCCCGATTTCCCGATTTTCCCCGATTCTCCCCGACAAATTTGTCGGGGGTTACATGTATCTCGACTAGAATGCAAAGAATCTGTCATTTACCTGGCATCGCTGACTTGTGACTGTGTAGATACCGGGGGTTCCCTTTTCAGCTCGTTTCGAGCGAAGGTGCGCACGTCATCTGCCCAATCGACCTTATCGTAGGCAGTAGAGTTGTCGTGGGGAAATCGAGTGGAAGGTAGGCCGCAAGGAACCCACAGAAAACTGTGGCGTTGCCAGGTGGATTTTAGCTCGCTTTTTGCATCCTGCTCCGTTCTTGATTGTTGCCGCATAAAAAGAGATGCAACCCTTTTCTTATTAATTCGCTTGAAACTCCGGAATTTGGAAGCCTGCGGGTGACTTTCGTAAAATATGGGAAGACATCCTTTGTTGTTGTTTTTGACAGCGTCCGGTAGGACCGCAAGCCAACGTGGGAAAAGCACTTTTCTGTCATACTTTCTAAGGCCACGGTGCAGTACCTAGGCTCTAGGCAGGGACTCCTGTTACACCTCGGAAGAAATGTATTTCTGCAGACGCTGAATCGGCAAAGGAGCCGGTTTTGTGTGCCAAACGATCGTGGGCACAACCCAACCCAGCATCCTGCTCGAGTTTGGAGGGACGTGGGTCCTTGCAACCAGCTTCGGGGAACTTGGAACTCTGACGGTAGAAGCAGCAACCTGCGCACGACCGGCATCGCGTGTTGCGCGCGCTGCCTGAACACGAGTAGCCGTTGCGTGTGCACCTCCATCGTGGCCATCTGGGCAGCGTTTGCTGCCCTGGCGCGCCTTGCGACATAGGAGTGTCCATCCTCTAGAAGCAACCAGCGAACGCCGAGTCTAGACCTACCTTGAGCTCAGCGCGGCGTATCGGTCAACGCGGTTGCGTGCGACGAGGAGTGATCGCCAGACCGTGTCTTGAGCTTATCTTCTAACACGTGCTCAAGGTCAACCTGCGAGGACGAGAAACAGTTGACCTCGAGCCTCTCCCAGCATTCCATCTGACGCAAGTTCAGCAGTCCACCGGCCAAGATCACGTAGAAGAAGACGAGGAATCTGACGACGACGAGTCCGAGCCTACCCTCAAGTGCTGAACCTCCGCTGTCGGCGACTGCACCTCCGAGAGGTCGTGATGCTCCTGAAACTCCAGCGAGGTTGCTACGGCTGTGCGGTGTCGGTTACAATCAGTCCTTCAGAAGGCCTACAGTATCAAACTTTATACAGTTTTAGACATACATGGATCCCTGCCGTGCAGAGCTACTTGACTAGGTCTTGCTGATAGCCAACAAGCATCGAGATTTACAGACTTAGACAGACTTTGTTTGGATGTTAGACAGACCCTGCCTTGTCTGCACAGCAGAATGATAGATGTATCGCTCGAAGGCCTGCTAGCAACAGTCTCTTTCTGAAGACTAAGTTTGTCATTATTTTACTTGCGTTATTTCTTGTTCGTTGTCTACAGCAAATGAGGTGTCATTCAGATGTAGATAAAGCGGCGTCGGCGGCGGTCTCTTGGCTGCCCGTCCGATTGTCGGCGTCCTCTTTGTTGTGGCGGGCTCGTTCTGTGCGCTTGCCCTGATCGTTGTCCGCCATCCCAGGCGGGAGACTCTTCCTGGCTTTGTGCCATTCGGGGGTCGTCGGTGCGCTCGGCTTGCCGGGTGCCAACCTTGGCGGTAGCCGCGGCGACAGCACGCCGGCCTCCTTACGGCAGCGTCGGGAGCAAAAGACACTCCAAGCAGGTTCCGATTCCATGCGCGGAAGGCATGATGTACACTGCGGCAGCATGCAGCATTCTGAAGCAAACGGGTGATGGTCGATCACCTCGGGGGTGCTTAACAATGCTGCTATTGTCATCATCGTCACCATCATCTCGGGTTTGCTGACGATGGCAGCACTGTTAAGCAACTCCGAGGTGATGGTGCCGATGATGACGATGGTGATGACAAGGGGGTGGTTGACTTCGGATGAGTGCTGTCGAGCCGCAGCTGGCGAGATCGAGCGTCGCTCACGCCCGCTGCCGCGTCGCTGCTTTCTTGCCCCCGTCTGGCAGGCCGTCTGCAGCCAGCTTTCTCCTTCAGAAGACACCTAGCCTGCCCCTGCCAACCCAGAATACAGACACCAAAACGTTGCCCAACCCAATCCGAGGTAGTGTAAATCAACCCAACCTCCCACCTGATTTCCAAAAATCTTTCGAGACTGGAGGTCCTATGAACACGCAATGTGAATAGCCTCTATTCGAGCCAACCCGGCTTTTAATGTTGCGAAAGTGTGTAGAGAATAGTGCGGAGCAAGCTTTTTTTACCCTATGCGGGTGGCAGAGTGAGCGGGTGACGGCCTTCAGGCCGGTCGGCCCGGGTTCGAACCCCGCTCATTACACTTTTCCGGTCGAAGATTGTTTTCGAGGTTTTGTTGCGTTTCCGGGTCCGGTGTGCCCGAAAATTGCGTTTTTGCGGAGTTTCTCAGTATCTCGCGGTATTTGGGTCACCACGGGAAACGGAGTCGGGGGGGGGGCAAGGATGGCAATAATAAAATACACTTGTATTTTATTCGTTGTATTTTATTGTATTTTATTGTATTTTATTCTGGAGAATTTGTATTTAATACAAGTCTGTATTTGGAATCCCATTTGCCTGTAGTTGACATGTCTCTATTTTGCCTGTATCCACCTCGTCCAGACGAAAATATCGGGAAATTTCAGAGAAATTCAGGGAGTTTCGGGGTATTTCCTTTGCGGCGTAAGGACTCGCCATCATCGAAGACAGAGACGTGCACTCCGCGGCGGGCAGAGGTGCAAGATAAGGTACCAGTGACGAAGAGAGGTGGCACGAAGAGGTTGTCACGAAAGTAGTCCTAACCACCAGGACCAGGGGCAGTGAAGGTCGAAGACGGCAATTCGAGCGAGGAGTAAGGTTGATAACCAAAATGAGAGGCACGATGGCCATCCTGAAAGCAGGGTTGCAGGATGATGCTGGGCGAGGATAACGTTGCTATGGCGACTGGGACAGAGAGATAACGCAAGTCCACCCACCTGCATAAGGTCGTCGACTGACCTTTCCCGAGACGAGTTGGAATGCGGGTACCATCTTTCCGGAGATTTCCGGTTCCTCCCGTACTCTACAACTCCCCACATAAGTGAACGTGGACTCCGAAGTGTGACACTGGGTGCACGAATTCAGAATTCCGTGACGCAGAGAGGGTGTTCAGCTTCATGGGGTGAAAAGCGCCTTCTTGGCGAGAGTCCACGCCACCACAAATATGGGCAGGTCTTGACGAGTTAGTTGCCGATATCGACCGGAAAAACAAAGCTGCCGAGGAAACTAAGAAGCGCGAGGAAAAGCAGGCTGAAGCCAAGGAAAAAGTCGTAGATGTAGTCGAGAATCAGGGATCATTTAGAGTCACACACACAAAGACATGTCAAAAACATCAACCACAAGGCAGCTGCACTGTAGCCTACAGGGTCTGTATTTTATTCTGTATTTAATTGTATTTAAATGTATTTTATTGTATTTTATTGTATTTTATTATTGAATTTGTATTTAATTATTTGACCCTTGTATTATACCATCTTTGGGGGGGGGGGTAGGGGGGGAAGATACTTTTCCCATTTTGGATTTTTTCACCTCAAAGTACTGCATCCGAACGTGAAAATGGGGTATGCATGTGTTTCATGCGCCTCACTTTGACCAGAGAGGTAGAAAAATGGGGTTTTCACCGGAATTACGCCAGAACACCTTTGAAAGTGGTCAAAATGCCATAAAAAGGGCCAAAACCAAATGTTGCCTTTATTCCTAAATTTGCACATTTGGTGCTTCTCAGCCGCTTCCGTCGTGTCTGTCCGACCGAAGGGACCCGAAGACCTGCTTCAAAAAGAAGCAGACCGCAGGAAGAGACCTCAATGAGAAACGGGGTGAGCTCATTGCAAGAATGCAGCCAGTGTCCCCTTCTTGACTGCCTTAGCAACGGGTCCCCATTCACACGGGTTTGCCTGTCGCCTTGCACAGACGGAGGATGACAGAACGCTTGGTGGACATTCCACGCACGTCCGTCCTGTTGCGCGGGGCTAGGGCAGCGATTTTTGATGCGCACACGTGCACACCAATTCAGAAGGTTTGCACGGCCGCACGTACGGCGCACGCTCGCGGCTGACTGGCGCAACCAAAGAGTGAGGCGGCAGCTTTATCATCGTCGTCTACTTCGCCAAATTCGCGACGTGAAGTGTGGATAGGCTGATACATGTATAAGATGAATTGTGGGAGTGCACCCGTGCCTTTTTGCCATTCCGTCTCGGGAACTGTTCTCTTGGCACTGTGGGCCGCCCAGCTGTCACATACCGGAAGTGTCACGGTGCTTTCAGGCCTCAGCCCTGTTCCTTCAAAAAATCATCTTTTCTTGCTCTCCACAGGTCTTCGCCGGTCGTCCTGTTGGTCCCTCCACAACTCAATCTTTCGTCACTCCTGGTGGGTCTTGGCGCTATTTTGGGTACTGCCAGGGTGGCAAACGAGTTCTGGAACCGATTTTGGACGCCAAGAGCCCATATTCTGCTGCAAGGCCGTACCTTTGCACCAAAATCCGAATAAAGGCAACATTTGGGAGTATCTTCCCCCCCTAGGGCTATGGTGGCTGCATACGGCTGCATACGCGTATGCGCCCAAACCTGCATACGCATACGCATACGCATACGCATACGGCGCTGCATACGGCTATGCATACGTATGCATATGTATGCATACGGCTATGCATGTGGCTGTGACTTCTCTGGCAATGCACCTCCTTCGTCCAGGACGAAGGGGGAGTCGAAAAGGATACTTAAAAGCAAAGTTTCGTGAGTGTCGACGGAACCTATGTCCGCCGCAACCCGGGGTACACGGGCAGTGTGTTCACTCCCGTAAGCCGACGAGCCGCGCTCCGATGAGGCAACCGAAGCTGGTTGTCTCAGGATCTGCTGAGCAACGGGCTGGCGGAAAGGCCCGCCCACGTGGTGCGGGCCTTTTCCGCCAGCCCGTTGTAGGCTGTCGTGCGTCATGAAGCATGCTCGTTCAGTGCTTCGAGCTGGCGTTCGACGTCGTCGGGGAAAAAGCGAGGCAGACATTGACCGTGGCACGCATCCTCATCGACCTGCTTTCTACTTCCCAGTACATTGCATTGTTACACGGTGAGGTCCAGTCTCAGAAACTGCAGTCAAAGAGGGCGCGAGTCACACCTAAAAAGCGTGTGACACCCACTTTTTCAACTCCAGCTTTAACTCCAGTTTCTGGGGCTCTGGACTCCACCGTCTTCACTCATAGGCCCGTCACGCAGCAGCCAGAAGGCCGGGCTGGCCTCACACAGCCCCACCTATGCATACGTATGCAGCCGTACGCGTATGCATATTTTCAATCTGCATACGCATACGCAAACGTATACGCATACGCATACGTATGCACGTATGCAGCCAGCCCAGCCCTAGGGCTATGGTGGCTGCATACGGCTGCATACGCGTATGCGCCCAAACCTGCATACGCATACGCATACGCATACGCATACGCATACGGCGCTGCATACGGCTATACAATACAAGATTGCGGTCATTGAACGTATCCTGTGGTAAGCCACAAGGATTCCTGCCTTTTTGGGTTGAAATCACCCGGTCTCGGTCTCTCTCTTTTCTGGTAAACGTGCTTCTGTGTTTCGGGGGTCAGAAACGCTGGTTGGAGAAAAGGTATGTTGGGTGTCACATACAGGGCTTTTTGGTGGGATTTCTGAGGTCAATCACACGGTGTGCTCCAGCACCGGGTGAACTGTGCAGTCCATTTTGCGGGTGTCACACCTGCACCTGTGTAAAGTTTAGATGGCTTTGAAGTAGACGTTGGAGTGCCGCGGTCTTGACCAGGACTCGCCTGGCCGCTCGCGCTCCGATCTGTGCCAAGCAGTCAGGGCGCGAGCGGAGGCATCAAATTTATGGCCTCATACGTCAAGAACCTTGTGCGCCCTGGACGCCCGCATACTCGAGGTTCTAAGCAGCGCCAGAAACTCGCCCAGAATCTGGGGAGCAGCGCCGTGGTCATGGACGGCATCGAAGATCGTCCTGAACTCCTTCACGCCCGGCGGCTTCGCCCGCCGTGGGTCCGGCGACTCCTCCTGAGGACAGCCATCATCCTACTCACGCTCTTTCATTGAGCGGGTCGTCGAGGACACACGCCGCCGCTTTGTTCTCCGCCAGCACGGACGCCATGATGTTTAGGGGCACCCCATAGGCCCATTGTCGCCCATCAGCAACAGGCGACCACCGCCACCGTAGGGCCCGACGCCCATGCCTCGACACTTGGGCCTGTGTCCGTGGCTCTCGGAGCAGGGAGCCCCGGGGCTGGTCGGTGCCCGGGGCTCAGCCCCGGAGCGCTCCAGGAGCCCGACAGGGACGGGCATAGAACACACTTTCTACTGTTTTCCAGGTAGATCCGTTCTCAGCCGCGAGCGAGGCGACTCCTCGACTCGTCTGTGGGAGAGCGGCAGAAGAGGATAAAGGCCTCCCAGAGCTTGTATTTCCCAGCACCTTTCTTTCTTGTCCTGCTCATCCGCACCCAGTTCACTTTGGTCGTCAACGCAAACCCATCAACGCTCTCGTCCTCCGAATCTTCATCGACGGGTGAAGATCAGAGCCAAAGGGGACAGCTTTATCGGTCTCAGGGGTGAACACCGACGACCCCCTGCAGATGGCGCAGTACATGGCGCAGCTTGGGCGGCGGCCATCACTCAGCTGCCACCCGGACGGTGTTAACGAGTTTTCAGATTTTTCTGGACTCGGTGCCGTCGCCGCCGAAGAACCTGGCAGACCAGATCACTGCCTGGGGAGCTTGGCCGACGGCCGCCGCCCAGGCTTTGATGTGGCAAGGGGCGGTGCGGACTCGTTGCCGCTCCTCTGTCCGCATCGTGCTGCGGCACCTCGATGGGATCTCGGGCCCGAACCTCCTGCTTTTCCCGGGCCACGAGTACCAACAACTGCTCGGGACCTGAAGTCCTATTTCTTCCAATTCCCAGTAGGACGGCCGACGCCGGGGAGCCCAACGGGCTACGAGATGAGGCCAATTTTCCGCGGCGGCGAGGAGACGATGGGGGTCTTTGAGACGCAGCTGAAGGCGAGGCGTGGGGGATGGACCTTTTCCCGACGTACAGAAGAGAGAGGGCGGAGCGTGCAGCGAGATGAACGGCCTTCGACGACACCACGGAGAAGAAGAAGGGCAAGAAGTCGGCCGTTGTCGGAGGAGACCCGTGGCTCGTACCGGAAGGGATTTCCCGACACGAAAAGTGGGGTGAGCGGAAATGTGTGCCGAGCACCGGATGACGCAGTGCACCACATGTAAGACGACAACGGAATGCTGTCGCAACCATCACCACCGATGTCTCGACCATGAGATGCCGACGTGCGACAGCTGCAAGAAACACGCCGACCTGAGGAGTAGGAGACGCGGGCACTGCTGCAGGAAAGGGCACCACCGGGCGGCCGTGGCGAGAGGAGAAGAATCAACGACGAAGAAGAGGAAAGCGGAGCCGGAGGGCCCCGCGTCAGCGCCGAGACAGGCGAAGCGTGAGAACGTGGTGCTCGTTCTGCCGGAAGCAGCGGAAGGCGAGCGAGGACCCGCAACATCGACATCGACTTCAGCAGCGAAGGTCGGGAAGACGGCGCTTTCTTCGGGCTTCGGACCAGGAGACCCGACGGGGGCGTGGCTCTGTATTGGTGGCGCCTGGGCAGGTCGTTTTCTATGATTGCGCAGGACTCTGATTTTGTTATCACGGAGGTTGCCGGGGACGACAGGATAGTCTGGTACGACGACTGGGCCCTCGTCGTTGCCTGTCCGGGCGCGCTTCGCGCTGTGCGCAACCGGGTCCTGCAGCGTGCCCGCATGATGGTCAAGGACGAGTAGTCTGTCCTCGAGCAAGGACGAGAAGTCTGTCCTCGAGCCCAGCTCGACGCCGGTTGTCCTGGGAGTCGAGTTCGACTTCGCAGCGAAGAGGTACCGGCTGAAGCAAGGGTGGGTGCAGAAGCCGCACCTCCTCTTTTGCTCGGTCGATTTGACGCAAATGACTCTGCGCGGCATCTGGAAGTCGTCGAGACCGCAATTTGAGCGTGGATGGTATGGGGCACACTGCACTGCAGGGTGAGCCCAGTGCTTGCGGATGGTGACCCGAGTCGCTAGTCCGCGTGAGGGACGATATCGTTTCGTTCCTGCGGGGGTGAGCCGGCGTCTATCGGACAACCGGTGGGTCGGCTTCGACTCGAAGCTGCACCCTCGTGGAGGCGTGGTCCGATGCCGGCACGCAGGGACTGGTGGGCTCTCACAGTTGCACTCAGGGAGTTGATGCACCACCCTCATGTGGAAACCGAGTCAGTAATCGGTTCCCTCAATCCGCTGACCATGATTGGCGCTGATGCTCGATTCGATTGTACTTACGGTGAGGCAGTTTCTCACTGGCGTTGTGGTGGATGGAAGGTGACCTCGCCCAAGCTCGTTTCCCGGGTTAAGGCAGTCACTCAACATTCCCTTGCGCTAGTGATATCAGTTACAAAGACGTGTTCCTACTTTTCCCTTTCTTCTGGGCAGTTCTCGTCAGACTAATACGAAGAGCAGAAGAAACTCCATGGCGATGTGGGCCCCGTAGAGATGTCCCGCAGCACATCTTCTTTGCCGAGCTGACGACGGCAAAGTTTGCGACTCCGCTGTCGACAAGTAGAATCTTTGTCGACAACTTGCCTTTGTTTGTGCGCTCGCAGCCTTTGTTCGCACTTTCTCTCGTTGAAGAGATATTGTGCTATTTGCAAAGGCTGCCTTCCTGTTGAAATCATCTGTTCTCATAGTAGTGGACGCCACACTAACTTTTGTGTACGCCGGTACACAACTGTTTGCGAGACTGGAGGCACTCGTTGCATCGAAGAGTTTGCAAAGGTCGACAGTCAACCTTGGGTTTTACATCGTCTGTTACGATGGAAAGGTGCGTGGCGTCCCGTGTCTTTCTTCGCACGGGCTCACCGTCGCATCGTTTGAGAGAGCTACACCACCAGGCTCGTTGCCAATCAAAAACCTGTCAGCTGCCTGTGAAAGTGTCTCACTCCTCTGCGAGGTCGGTTTGAGACGCTTTCACGGGTAAAAACGGTGAGCCACTTACACGGGGGGGGGTACGTATAGTTGTAAGTGCGTACTTCGAGAATTAGGCCTTGCGTGGGTACACTTTGCCGCCCTCCTGCCGTCAGCCCCGGCGGCTTAATTGGAAGCAGTGAAATCCACATCCAGACCGAATATTCGGACCCAGGACCACTGCCTATTTTACCTTGCAAACTTTCATAAGTACCGGTTATTGACCGCAATGTTGCGGTCAATGACCGCATGGGTGCGGTCAATGACCGCATGGGTGCGGTCAATGACCGCATGGGTGCGGTCAATGACCAGTACCCTACCGGTCAATGACCGCAAGGTACCGGTCAACATTATTGCGGTCAGCGTGGTGCGGTCATTGACCGCACCAGCCCTTGACCGGTCCACCGGGGGGGGGGGTCGTTGTATAATGGTCTAGCTTGAAGGGAATTGGAGAGGTTGAAAAAGGTTTTTGGGGTCTTCGTCGGTTTGTATTTTTTTTTTTTTTTTTTTTCGGTTTTTGTTTTTTTGTTATTGGTGTGGTCGGTGGGCCAGTTCCCCGTAGTTCCCCCGTAGTTCAACATGGGGGGGGGGTGTCTTTTTTTTTTTCGTTTCTTGTTTTTTGCCGAGTGCTTCAGGGATGCAGCTTTGGGTCCTGGAGAGCGTTTCTAAGCTACTTTGCACTTTTTCGTCACAAAATAAGGACAGTTTTGGGTTATTCGAGCGGATCAAAATCAAAGACCCCAGGAGACAAGCCACCTGGTCCAGGCCAAAATCGGTGAATTTCGGGGGGTAATTCCTTTGTGGCGACCACTTTCTGCAGTCGGCCCTGGCGAAGGGGGGGCGGAAGAGCTACAAAGGTGCAGTATTACGGCCCCAACTTGCGCAGAGCGCCATGTGCTATGCGTGCCCCGAAGAGGAAGGAATAGGATGAGAAGGAAGGACAGACTGGGAGTCACGGTTTGACAGGTAGTGACAGGATCAGCTGCGGTAAGGAGAGCGGGAAATGTTCTATCAGAGGCCCCGCGCCGGCCGGGTTTCAAAGCGAGACCGGAGACCTTCGCGGCGGTCGGAGGAGAGAGGTGGTTCCGGGCGCTGCAGTATTGGCTGGATGGGATGTGCTGGTCGGTGGCGGGTGACGTCTCGATGGTGGAGCTCGCCGTCGACTTTGAAGTGTGCACCGAACTGGATCTTCCGGACAGTGTCGTAGCGACGACGGACGGGACACCGTTGAGCATGTGTGCGAGGGTACTCGCAAAACTTTTAAAACCCGTCGGGGATGCGCTGGAGCGAAACGGCGACGGACCGCTTCTGCCAGACAGGAAACTGGAGAAGATAGGGTCGCTGAGAACGGTGGGAGCCCCGCCGTGCCTCACGGGGTACGAGATGAGGCCGATCTTCCGTGGTGGTACGGAGACGATGGAAGTGCTCGAGACATAGCTGACGACGGCACGAGTTCAGCGGCGAGGCGTGGGGGATGGATCTTTTCCCTACGTACGGAGGTGGAAGGGCGGAGCGTGCGGCGAGATGGGCGGTGTTCAACGCTACGGAACACGAAAAGTGGAGTGAGCGGGAGTGCCACGAGCACCAGAAAGTGAAGTGCGGCGTATGAAGCGCCGGTGCAGCAACCGATGAACCGGACGAGCAATCGAAGAAGAAGCGAGGCACCAAACGCGCGCCTGAGCGCGACGATCAAGTCGAGCTAAAGAGGCAAGAAAAGCATGACACATCACGTACGAAGAGATAACCGCGACACCGCTAATCGCCACAGATTATTTGCATTCTAACCCAAACTATCAGAGGCCGTCGCGGTCGAAGACGGCAACCCGAGCGAGGAGTAAGGTTGATAACCAGAGTGACAGTCATAATGGCTGGCTGAAGGCAAGGTTGCGTTGCAGGAGGAGAAAGTGGTGCTTGGCCGAGGATAAGACGGCTATGGCCGCAGGGGCAGAACAGAGAGACAGTGAGTCCTTCTTGTGGGGTAGTCGCGCCTTCGCAGTCCCAGGACCTCCGCCCGCTTGCATACAGCCGTCGACTGGCCTTTCCGACGAGTTGGAATGCACCGGAGAGCTTCCGGTTTCTCCCAGAGTAGAGGAGCTGATGCAAACGCCACCTGGGCTTCTGAACGTGATTGCGGATCACCTTCTTGCCCAAACCCAAGAGGGATTGGAGTGTCGGAATGGCGCGCAAGGAGAGGCGCTGGCTTGTTTGCTTCTTTCGCTGGCGAGAGGAAGACTTCGGACACGACAAAGCCTTGGGTTCTTCGGGCTCTGCATCCTTCTGTTCCAGAGATCATAGAGCAGTTTGCCCACAACAACATTAGCCTTGAATGGCATGCTTCGGGTGACCATTGCGTGCTTGTACTGGTCCTTGAAAACAATCGCGTTAGTCGTGACGGGTGGCAGAGGCCTGATCAAGATCTGCAGGATATCTTGGACAGCCCACAGATAGTGTATGTAGTAATGGCACCACGCAATCAAGAGTCCGGTGATAGACGAAAGGATGTGCTTGAGTCCAACTTGTGTCTGCATGGAAGGGAAGCTGATAAGAAGTTACTTCTTGATAAACTGCATGCCCTAGCAACTGAGCTTTTCCTTCAGTCCTCTGGGGAACGTTGAAAGGGGCCCGGTAGCGAGCTTTACGTAGGCTCCTGCAAGCGTGAGCCAACCGACTTCTGCGAGTCCTACGATAGCGTTCGAGTCTACTTTCCAACGAATCCTTCATGTCACGGCGCCACGAAAGCACCACCCCCGGCTCCATTTTTCAAAAGGCTTGGCCCTTCTGTGGAAAGCCCAAGCAAGAGGAACCGTTTTGCTCACTCCAAAGCTCCCGGTTTGGCGCCGGTGCGTGGCGTTTGAAAAAGTCCACTACAAAAAAAAAAAGACACCCCAAGGTCAGTTCCCCGTAGTTCCCCCGTAGTTCCCCCTGGCTACACCGACCACACCAGTTATTATTATTTTTTTTTTTTCGGGGGTTCGCGTACAGGGATTTATATAGCTTTTCCTCCTCTGCAGAAAAGTCCTTTTCGCCCTCGGGGTCCTGTAGTGGATCCAAAATTAATTAGAATTGGTAGTCAAGAGGCAAGCACTACCAGGCCAGCCCAGGCTAACCCACCCAACCTCAGTGTTGGAACAAGAATCAGACGAAATGGTTAAGCTAATTTGTAAGAGAGGGGGGTCTGGGGGGCAGCGCCCCCCAGCGCACGGTACGGTACAGCGAAGAATTTCCGCACCGGTCAACTTCTAGTATTGAATCCAAATTCAGTTAGAACCGGTAGTCAACGTCTGATGCCGAACCCCAAATCTAATTAGAATCGGTACTCAACGTCCAATTTCCGATTCCAAATTTAAATAGAATTGGTAGTCAACGTTCAGGGTTGGCTCCAAATTTAATTAAAATTGGTAGGCAACGTCTAGGTTCGGATCCAAAATCAATTAGACTTGGTAGTCAACGTCTGATGCCAAATCCAAAAATTAATTAGAATTGATAGGCAACGTCCAGTTTCGGATCCCAAATTTAACTACAATTGGTAGTCAACGTCCAGTTTCGGATTCCAAATTTAATTACAATCGGTAGTCAACGTCTGATGCCAAATCCAAAATTTAATTAGAATTGGTAGTCAACGTCCAATTTTGAATCCAAATTTAATTAGAATTGGTAGTCAACGTTCAATTTTGAATCCAAATTTAAGTAGAATTGGTAGTCAACGTTCAATTTTGAATCCAAATTTAATTAGAATTGGTAGTCAACGTTCAATTTTGAATCCAAATTTAATTAGAATTGGTAGTCAACGTTCAATTTTGAATCCAAATTTAATTAGAATTGGTAGTCAACGTTCAATTTTGAATCCAAATTTAATTAGAATTGGTAGTCAATTTTGAATCCAAATTTAATTAGAATTGGTAGTCAACGTTCAATTTTGAATCCAAATTTAATTAGAATTGGTAGTCAACGTTCAATTTTGAATCCAAATTCAATTAGAATTGGTAGTCAACGTTCAATTTTGAATCCAGATTTAATTAGAATTGGTAGTCAACGTTCAATTTTGAATCCAAATTTAATTAGAATTGGTAGTCAACGTTCAATTTTGAATCCAAAATTTAACTAGAATTGGTAGTCAACGTCCAATTTCGGATCCCAAATTTAATTAGAATAGGTAGTCAACGTCCAATTTCGGATCCCAAATTTAATTAGAATAGGTAGTCAACGTCCAATTTCCGATCCCAAATTTAATTAGAATTGGTAGTCAACGTTCAATTTCGGATCCCAAATTTAATTAGACTTGGTAGTCAACGTCTCGCCTACCACCCCCCTTTGGCCCTCCGCCCCTGGCCCTCCTGCCTCCTCTTTCCCCGCCTCCGTTTTACTCTTCCTGCCCCCATGGCTTCGCCATGGCTTTCGCCATGACTTCGCCATGGCTTCGCCATGGCTTCGTCCCTCACCCCCGCTGATCCCGGTTGGTAGTGACCCGGCCCTACCCCAACCCCCAGCCCAAAATTAAGGCAATTTTTTTTTTTTTTCGCGCTCGGGGTGGCCCCGAGCCCCAGACCCATATATAAATCACTGGCCACGTGCACCTTCTTTTCTCGGAAGGTAACGTTATTTGGGAGGCCAGGGGGGGGAGTCGGGGTACTGGCGGAGCAATTTCCGCCACCCAGTACTGGTGCTAGAGCTTCACCGGAACTTTGCTTCGCCAGAACTTAGCTTCGCCCGAACTTTGCTTCTCCCAGAACTTTGCTTCGCCCGAACTTTGCTTCACCAGAACTTAGCTTCGCCCGAACTTTGCTTCGCCCGAACTTTGCTTCGCCCGAACTTTGCTTCACCCGAACTTTGCTTCACCCGAACTTTGCTTCGCCCGAACTTAGCTTCGCCCGAACTTTGTTTCGCCCGATCTTTGCTTCACCATAACTTCGCCCGAACTTTGCTTCACCAGAACTTAGCCCGGACTTTGTTTCGCCCGAACTTAGCTTCACCCGAACTTTGCTTCACCCGAACTTTGTTTCACCCGAACTTAGCTTCACCAGAACTTTGCTTCACCCGAACTTAGCTTCGCCCGAACTTTGTTCACCCGAACTTAGCTTCACCAGAACTTTGCTTCACCAGAACTTAGCATTGCCCGAACTTAGCTTCGCCCGAACTTTGCTGTTCCCCGAACTTTAACTGCCGCCTCCAGTCTCGCCACGCGCCGGCCTTAGCCGAGCGCACGTACTTTTTTGGGTGAGTTGCCTCACCCAACCGCTGCAGTGCATAACACCCTGTCCAGGTCAATTCCGGTCCGGGCGGCTCGCCGCGTGCGCTGCAGCCGCGTAAGTCGGTACCGACGACGCCCATACGGGGCGCCGCCGCCGCAGCCCCCCCGTGAAAACCCCACCATCCACCTCCAAGCGATGCAAACGGCCAGCATCCGGGATGTTGAAGACCTGTGAAAAGGTCACGAAGTGCGCGGGCTCACGAAAAAGGCGCGTGCGGAAGCCAACGAAGCCCGCCCTGCAAGATCCATCGCCCAGGACGAGCGCCCTAGTTCGCGCGAGATCAGATCGACGGGCCGCCTCCCAGAGACCAGCCGCAATCACCGACCCTGTGCTCTTCCGGAACGCAGGGTGCCGCGACCACGACCGCGGCCCGTATGAAGAAAGCCGCCGGCTACCGAAGCCCGCCGCGCGCTGCTGCAGAGGGCACCACGGTACCGACGAAGCCGCCCCGACCCGAGGAACACGGCCTCGACCGGACGAGATCCCACTGTCGTCGTGGTACGCGGGCTCTCGGTGCCGCAGGCGTTGGCTCCGTTTCCCTTCGTCTGCTGCAGGACGCAGGACGACGGCTCCTGTTTCGGCCATCACCAATGGCGGGGCCTGAGCTGCAGTCCCGGCACGCTGGCAAGCCAAATAAACGACAAGGCCATCTGCCTGCCCAGGTCTTCATCGACCCGGGCAGGCAGCCGCCGAGCACTTGCGGAGCCGCCAGTATCACGATGGCGCTGATCATGCAGCCCGTGCCGGTCGCTTTCTCGCGTAGCGTTTACACCCTCTTCTTGGGTAGCCAGCTCGGAGTCGGCATGTGCCTCGCACGTTGTCCTGAATTTCCGCCATGAGGGGCTGAACCGTCCCGACCAGATCTCTCGCGCTCGTCGTAGCGATTCCGTGCTCGAAGAGGCACCTAGACCAGCCCTTTCATTCCGTCCACGAATGCCGCGTATTCTGCTTTCGCGCGGATTGAGGCGTGAGCGTCGGGCTCTTTCGCTCTTTCTCACTGGTGTCTGAATGAGAGGGACGGAAGACAGGCGACGTGCGGCGCAACTCGGAATGCGGCCAGCGTGCCGTGTACGTGGCTCGGGATCTCAGGGCCGAGTATGTCGGGCTGGATTGCGCGCGAGAGCGGTGGCCAAGCTGCCAGTCGGACCACGGCGGGTGCTCCTCGAGGTTCAGAGGCAATGCTTGCGGGCGGTGGAAGCGTATCCCCCGCGGTCCGTCCCCGTCGCCCCCCGCTTGCCTGCTGTCAGTACCGCCCCGACTCACTCTACCATCAGCCCATCCTCACAGCCAATCGCACGCGGAGTGGTCCTGGACGGACCCCCCCCCCGCAGTCTGTCCCCGTCGCCCCCCTTTTGCCTGCTGTCAGTACCGCCCCGACTCACTCTACCATCAGCCCATCCTCACAGCCAATCGCACGCGGAGTGGTCCTGGACGGACCCCCCCCCGCGGTCCGTCCCCGTCGCCCCCCTCTTGCCGCTGTCAGTACCGCCCCGACTCCCTCTACCATCAGCCCATCCTCACAGCCAATCGCACGCGGAGTGGTCCTGGACGGACCCCCCCCCGCGGTCCGTCCCCGTCGCCCCCCTCTTGCCGCTGTCAGTACCGCCCCGACTCCCTCTACCATCAGCCCATCCTCACAGCCAATCGCACGCGGAGTGGTCCTGGACGGACCCCCCCCCCGCAGTCTGTCCCCGTCGCCCGCCTCTTGCCTGCTGTCAGTACCGCCCCGACTCACTCTACCATCAGCCCATCCTCACAGCCAATCGCACGCGGAGTGGTCCTGGACGGACCCCCCCCCGCGGTCCGTCCCCGTCGCCCCCCTCTTGCCGCTGTCAGTACCGCCCCGACTCCCTCTACCATCAGCCCATCCTCACAGCCAATCGCACGCGGAGTGGTCCTGGACGGACCCCCCCCCGCGGTCCGTCCCCGTCGCCCCCCTCTTGCCGCTGTCAGTACCGCCCCGACTCCCTCTACCATCAGCCCATCCTCACAGCCAATCGCACGCGGAGTGGTCCTGGACGGACCCCCCCCCCGCAGTCTGTCCCCGTCGCCCGCCTCTTGCCTGCTGTCAGTACCGCCCCGACTCACTCTACCATCAGCCCATCCTCACAGCCAATCGCACGCGGAGTGGTCCTGGACGGACCCCCCCCCGCGGTCCGTCCCCGTCGCCCCCCTCTTGCCGCTGTCAGTACCGCCCCGACTCCCTCTACCATCAGCCCATCCTCACAGCCAATCGCACGCGGAGTGGTCCTGGACGGACCCCCCCCCGCGGTCCGTCCCCGTCGCCCCCCTCTTGCCGCTGTCAGTACCGCCCCGACTCACTCTACCATCAGCCCATCCTCACAGCCAATCGCACGCGGAGTGGTCCTGAACGGACCCCCCCCCGCGGTCTGTCCCCGTCGCCCCGGCGCAGGCGCGGTGTGACCGGCTGGTGCCCCTCTTGCCTGCTGTCGGTACCGCCCCGACTCACTCCACCATCAGCCCACCCTCGCAGCCAATCACTCGCACGCGCGGAGTGGCACTGGACGGACACCATCCGGGCTGGATGGCTACCTCTTCGATCGTACCGTGTCGTGCTTCTGGCGGTTGCACTCATTCGAATCATCGTCTTCGCGCGGTCGCTTTGCGACCCTTACCTTTCCTTGCTGGTTCGCATGCTTCCGCGACCCTTATCTTCGCTTTCACGGGCGGCGCTTGAAGCAGAGAAGTTTGAGAAAACAAGGGGAGGCGGGAAAGAAACGACTAAGGTAGTGGAGGAGGGGCCGTTGTTATTGGTGCTGGTTTTGAGGAATACGGAAAAGTAAGGATTTTTTTGCGGTGGTCTCCGCTGGCCCGGTAGTTTGTGCTACCACCAACTTCTTTTACACTCGTTCTCTTCTCTACTCACTACTGTACGTACTCTTTCACTCTTTTTCTCACTTTGGCTAGTTTTATTTCCCTTCACTGGGATGGCTGCCGTGACGAGCCTAGCTTCTTCGTATCACATGCGGAGAGAGAGAGAGAGAGGGAGAGTGGAGAGAACGACAGTGAGGGTTTGGAGGAGGACGCGGCGTGCGTCGGGGCCCGTGAGGAAGCACTGACCACCTTGCTGGATAAAACCTGCCTTGGAAGAGGCACCTTATTACTCGCGGGGGTAGGCACCCCTCTTCCGTGTGCCTCCACGCGGAAGGAACACTAGGCTAGCCAAAAAAGACTCCTGTGACCGACACCACGAACACTTTCGGAAAGAAACCACGGGGAGCGGAGGAGGGGCATACAACGAAGTGTGTCGCTGAACATTCTCCGGTGGGGACCGCTTCTCCCGATGATGGAGGCGCTGCTTTCGGCGGGGATGACGAAGCGCGAGCTTTTCGACGCAGCCGGCGACGGCGATTCCGGAGGCTTCTCGTGCACGCTGCTGGTGTATGACTGGGGCCGGATGGAAGACCCGTCGTCGCTGGCGGGGCGGCTTACGTCCGAAACGCGGACGGTCGCCGTCATCCCCCAGCCGCCATCGTCTTCTTCGCCCACGGGCTGCTTCGGCACTTTCTTTGCATTCTCCGCATTGTGGCGCACGACAGCACCGTAGTGCCGGGCGGCAACGCCCGGCGACGGAAACGACCTGTAGGTATTAGGACAATACTCGACGTAGTTGCTTTGGCTCCGAATGGAAGGGAGGAAACATAGAGGCACAGGGGAAAATACAAAACAAACACAATCTGGTACAAACACAACCACGGTGATTTCGGACTTGGGGGTGGTGCCGTAGAGTAGTCCTTGTTTCTAGACTGTTTCGAGTTTTACGAGTTATGTTCGTGTAGCATTTGAGTTCTGGCGCTTGGGTTCTTGCGTGCACGAACCACATGAAATAGCATGCACTTTAGGACATCGCCAGTCATTGCATCGTAACTGCGGCAACATGTAGCTGGCCGAGCAGTCGTCGCAATGTGTGCCAAGCACTTCTGCTGTTCATTCCGATGCTCAAAAAAAGTCACGAGTAGCGCGGCCGGGCCCGCTTATGCAGAAGTCAGAAAAGAACGATCGGAAACCTTGAAGACACCCGTTCCCGGAAACGGCCCCAGCCGCTGTTCGAAAGGGGCAACTGCTGGAAAGCCACGCATACCGCTTCACGTCTTGGAGGGACAGCCCGACGGCGGGGCTCGCGCCGTGCAGCATGCAGAGAGAGTTCCAGTCGCTCTCCGTCATTTCCTGCCCGCGGGTGACCCGCCCCCAGGCCACGGCCTCTTCGAACGACCAGAAGCCGTTCTTGTCGGCATCGACGAGCTCGAAGAGCCGCTCCACGGGGCCTTTCACGTCCGAAAGCGCCCGCTTCCTTGGCACGCTGGCGGTCCGCTTCTTCTTCGGCAACTCTTCCTTCGCTGGCGGCGCTTCGCTCGCCGTCGGAGCAGGCGGTTGTCTCGGTGAGTACAACCGCGTGGTGACTTCGACTGTGTTGGTGGTTTCGATAACACTGCGTGAGCTAGCTCGTGTGATTCACTTGCCCGAGAGCTGGACTTGAAAGAAGTGTGTATTACGTGTTAATTGTCGACGACACTGTTGATGTGTCCACGTCAAATTTTGTGTGGGCATTGAGTTCTAATGAAGGCAGGCGGAAAGCAGCAATGCGGCTCATACAAGGCTTCATTCGGTGCAAACCCGGAACCCATCTGCCCGACCAGCAGGGGGTGTAGCGGACTCCCGTGGCCATGACAGACAACGGAGGCCCGAGATTCACTAACCGGTGCATTGGGCTGAGTTCGCTGTTACATGCCCGGTTGCCACTAGACGGAATCGGAATCGGATGATGAAGTCTCCAGCTGCCAGCAACGAAGCAGCCATGATGAGTTGTACCCCCAAACAGAAGAACGACCGTGGTGACTGTTCCCGTGTCACGTATCAAAAGGTTGGCTCGGTACGATACGCGTTGGTTTGGCAAGTTTCCGAACGCAAGAAGAGTCCGGTTGAATGTGCCTGTTTTTGTGTTTCCGACGATCCCGTGGGACGTACAGATTGGCGCCTTTCGACCGTTTGTTTGTTGTGTGTGTTGTCGTTGCGCGCGTGTTTTTTCTTGTGTCTCGCAATGCCCCGGACTTCGCATACCGATGTTCTGCCGAGTCATCCGCTTCGCGGGCTTCGGTTTGGGCGGCTTGCGAGGCGGGGGCGAAGGATCTCTGGGGCCGATGGCTTTCCACGAGGGCCGCCCCTTGCGTGAGAGGGACACCTGCCTGCTTTGCTGCTGGACGATCACGCGGCGGGTCGGCTCGGTGCTCTGCGAGCGGTTCAGGCGTTCGAAGGTGCCTTCGCCCGCATGCTTCCCGAGGACCTGCGACGTCGCGCAGACCCACGGTTTGAACGTGTGCCGCGTCGCCTCGTGCTCCTCCTCCCACTTCTTCTCCGCCGCCGCCAGGGTAACCGCCGAGTCCCGCTCCTCCTTCAGCTCCATTCCTGGGTGGGGGTGTTTGCGGTTCTTTTTTATGGTAACAAGCTTGCTTGTCTATATCAAAAAGTGTCGGATGGCAGCGTGCTGTGTTAAATCACTCAAAACAGGGTTTACACACGTACGCACAAACAAAAAATATGCCGGCTGTGCCTACCCTAGAACAAATGGATCTTCCGAACTTAGATTGGGATACCATTCCAGTCGTACTATATCGCGTGTTCGAACTAACAGTCTCCGTAGTCCCGTAATCGGAAGAATGTACACCGCACTAGAGAAGAACTCCCAATTTCGCCCAGCACGGGTGCAAACATGGGCGCCGAAGCCACCTTAGAAGGAGCGGCGTGCAGCAAGCGGGAGGCATGAGACGTCAGGGTAAGGGCCATGTGTGCCGGGACTGCCGATAGCTTACAGTGCCAACAGCACTTGGAAATTACAATGAGTGGTGCAGGCGTCGGCGGAACTTCAAACTGGCAGGGTATATGCCGACTCCCGTCAATTGGGTTACTTCGTAGTCCCGTAATCGAAGAATGTTGAAGCGGAATAAACCTGGGACACCGCATTAACGAAGCCCCAATTATTGACTGGGTCTCTCGTTCGAGCTCGGAGGGTTGCATATGACCTGCGGAGAGCGCTTTTGCGAGCTGAAAGGTCTCGGGATCCCATAAAGAGGCCATGCCAGGGTTTCGACCAGAGGTTCCTTCCGGTCCAGCATTTTTTTCTGGCTAGCTAGTCCGAGCATCTTGCACCAAGTCCAGATGTGCTCGGAATGCGGTCTCGGGCGTGTGAACTTCCTCTGAAAAACTGCGGCGGCTCCCAAACTTTGATAAGGATGGATTGAACTCTTGCCCTGGTCGGACCAGAAAGAGACGCTCACGCTTGCGCGCCCTTTTCGGGGAAACAGCCATATCTGGCTGGGAGACATTCGAACTGCTCGTGTTGTCCGAGCGGACTACGTTCTTGCCGGCAAGGGGGTAAGCAGACCTCGTTGGTAAAGGCGTTGATAACACGAGTCAGAAGATGACCGCTGGTACCGACGGCTGCCCTCGCGTCTGGCCGGCTGCGTGTGCTGGCTCTGGGCGGAGCGGCCGCGGATCGACGGCTCGGCGGAGCGCACGGACGTGAGGTGGAGGACCGACGGGCCTCGGTCACGCGCGGTGGGGCTCTTCTTGCGCGCGGACTGGGGGGATCCGTCGTCTTCGAAGCCTTGCAGCGATGATATATCATCGTACGGGTTGCTCCTCGCCGCGTGGCTACGCGGCGACACACTGGGTCGCCTATACGGCACGTCTGATGCGGAACGGTGGAAGGGAGAGCGGCGGTCCCTCGATGGGAGACGAGCCTCTGAAGGGGTGTCCTCGAAGTTGAGCAGCTCTGAGGCTGCCTGTGTGTACCTTTGCCTTGGGCTCAGCTGAGGCGCGGGTCGGGACGATCGGAACGGGCTTCGAGAGGACCGAGACGGCCGGCGGACGGTGCCGAGGGAGCCGGCGATCGCGTTTTCGGCCGGGTCTATCTCGATGGGCGCGAACCTGCCGGCCACCGGCCACGACGCCCACGTCGGCTGCGCGTACCTGACGGGTTTTTAGAGGTAAAGTTTGCTTGAAATTCCGGGGGTTTTGGAGCGACTTTCTCGAGGGCGGCGAGCAGCACGAAGAACACTCGCGGAGTCGGGGCCAGCGCTGATAAAACGAAGTGGAAGCAAACACGGCGATCAGCACCAACTGGCCGAAGGTGATAAAAATGATGAGGCAAATGTTTCTCGTTCTTCGCGAGCATACAGAGTGTAACCTCTCTGCTTCTTCGTTGGCTTCGTTTTCTCTTTCATGTGCAAGCGTTGCTCCGATAATGTTCCCTTCAGTAGAAGTGCACAGATCCAAAGAAATGCCATCGCTTTTAGCCCTGCCGTACTCTAGCCTGGACCACCCCGCTCGGTGCGGTCGTGAACGATGGAGCGGCGTGAAACGTTTGCCTCCGATTGTTCAAGCCGCTGGCCGTGCATACCATGCATACCCGTTGAAACGACGACCCCCTCGCTGCGGTCTCGAAACGTAGAGAAGAGGGGGGTAAGCGGGCCCCCTTCTGGGTTTATCAAACCACGGTGTACCGTGAGAGAAGCTCCAGCGGATAGAGATGGACCCGATAGACCGTGGTGTAACGTGGCAACACCGTGATAGACAGCGGCAGGCAAATCAATGCAGTTCAAGGGGATAGAGGTGGATCGGCTTAGAGCTGTGGTGACTGCGTACGCGTACGCACCAGTTGTTCGAAAGCACGTCTACAGTTTGACGTCTTACACTTGTGTTTCCCGGGCAAGAAACAAGAAACCCCGCGAGGAAGTTTACTACGATTCCTCAATCCTCGTCAATGAGACTTGCCCGACAAGACGGTTGCCAGCCAGCCCCCCATACCCTTCCCCAGGTCTTCCACGCATGACCCCACTCGTTCTTGGGCATCTTTGCTGTTTTTGGAGCTGGCTTGCAACCGCCTTTGGAGCTGGCTTCGCGAGCTTAATTCTTCCTGTTGGGTACACGTTTACTCCTGTCTCCTGTACCCACTTGGCCGAGTACAGCCGGTGACTACGTATACGTGCGTACACGTACGCGTACGCCAAAAACCGTACCGCGAGAGTAGGAGAAAGTAGAAAGGGAAACTAGAGTTTTCGTCGACCGCACAGGCAAATGATCATGATCAGAAGGTCCTACTTGGGCGGTTCAGTTTCCTCACACATTGCATGTGGCTAAAAAAAAATCTGTGTACGCGTACGCGTACGTACGGCAGTACGCTGACAGCATTGGGGGGGGGTTTCGTGCTCTCTTTTTACGAGTCGCCTCCGCCGAAGACTCGATGGCCATCATCGGGGGGACCGGCTCCGACCTCGGGTCGCTCTATATCTTGCCGAACACAACCCCAAGATTTAACCCCTGGCACACCTTGGAACCTTCGCGTTGATGGTCGTGGTGGCGTGGACGCAGTAGTCAGTGACCTCGCGGATTGGAGACGCGTGGGAGTGCCGAGACCGGCAAGGAGACACGTGCGCGTGCACTTTGCCGCACGTGCAGAACGGCGTCGTCAGCACGGTGCTGCCCCCCGCGGACACGTACGAGTGGCTGGGCGAGGCGGGCACGTGCTGCGCGGAGGTCCTGCGGCGCGCTGGGGCGGCGCGGGTGTCGCCGCCCCGCGGCGGCACGGCCCGGGGCCTCGGCGTCGATGACCCGCCGGCGTCCGCCGGCGATTGCGCCATCGACGCGTCGTCGGCGGCGACGGCACCGTTCCCGGTGCCGGCCCCGTGCTGCTGCGTGCGTCCGAACAGCATCTTCCTGACTGCTGACTCTTCGGCGTCTTGCGGGCGCCATTCGTCGTCGCCGACTGTGCGTAGTTCAAGTGGTGGCACGGGTAGCTGGGAAGGTACGGTGGGAGGCGGACCGAGATGGCAAACCGAGACGGATCAAGAACATCACAGCAAAGAGTACTTCGTTTTCTTCGCGGGCGGAAGCGAGGGCTCAGGGGTCGCAGGAACAGGGGCGGGGGCAGTACTTGAAGAATCAGAGGCCGCATCGGCTCCCACAGCATCGGGAGTTGCAAACTGAAGATACTCCTCGTTGAAAAATGAAACTGCTTGAGGTGGTGTGGTCGGTATAGCCAGGGGGAACTACGGGGAACTGACCTTGGGTTGTCTTTTTTTCGTGTCTAACAACTGCAATTTGTCAAGAACAAACAGATCGATGGCAGCGTACTATCCTCACTCCCGTTAGATGAACAAAACAGGTTTGAAGGAAGTGCGCACAATCAAAAGGGGACGTCCGCCGTTCATCGTGACGACATTGATCTTTCTACTGTGACATGGACGATGTCAAAAGGACGTGGCCGCGGTTGAGTGGCCCACGGAGGAGGCGAAAGCTGATGAAAGAACAACATGTGTGTTCTATCCCTCATGCGACACCGTGCACGCCGAGGGTGCCAATTGCTACCGGTGTGGTAACAAAGGCGATCAGACCTGCCTGAAGAGCAGGCTGAAAAACAAGCAGGTGGTTGACCGGCTTGGCCTCCCGGAGGCAAAAAACGCTTGGGTGTGCCCCCCTTGCGCCTGGGCTCTAAGCGGTGGTGCGCTGCTTGTCGACCCTGATCGCCTAGTGGTTGACCAGCAAAAAGACCTCGACGACGAGGAACTTCTTGGCGTAGAGTCGATGGCTGTGCCACCATCGGCTCTCGCCAGTTCGGACCCGGCGGTACGGGCATTGGCTCTGCAGATGCAAGCAGCAGGCGGCGTAAGCAGCGCTGCAAGAAGAGGTCCTGGTTTTGCGATCTCAAACGGACTCTCTTAGGGTGCCGTTTGACCGACCTGCGCCGCGTGTGCCTTTCCTGGGCTATCCCTAATCTGTGGATGTGATACTCAACCGCCTTCAGCACAGGTACGGGCCTTTCCCGGAGAGGCCAGAAACCGACGGATCGGGACGCAGCCACGAGTTGCGTGTGCTGTGGGGGGTGCTCAGTCACTCTCGCAACGAGAAAGAGGTCTGGACCCGAGACCGCTTGCCGTTCCTCCACCAGCTGATGGTCCTGATGGAAGATCTCCGGATCGGTCGGGAGTCGAATGAGCACTCGTCAGTGGCGACGGCCATGACGATCTCATACGAATCGTACCTGCACGGCGTGCGGTGGGACGAGTTCACCGACAAGGTGTTGCGAATGGCCGTGAAAGCCACTTCGGACTCGGACCGCGTCCAGGACGCGTCCAAAAAGGTGAAAGAGGGGAGGAAACGCGCCTTCCTACCCCCAGCTCGTTGCCAAAAAAGTTCGCAAATGAAATTTGCTGAGATCCGTTTACGGGAAGAAAGGGGACAAACCCAGGAGGTCGGCAACTCCTTCGAGCGGCCGCGCGAGGTTGTAGAGGGAGTGCGACGCACGCGGCGGCGACGAGGGGGGCGGCTGCTGCGTGTGCGGGTGCCGCTCGGGCCTGCCGGCAGGCGCCCCGCCGCCGCCGCTGCCGGCGCTGCCGCCGCGCTGGGACTGCGGGCGGTCTCGAGACGGGGATCGACCGGAGGAAGCGTACTTCGCCTTGCCGCGGCCTGCCGGCTCTGTGGCGCGGCTGGACGCGTCGTCGGACCCTCCGCCGCTGTGCTCCGCCGCGCGGGCCACGCCGCCCACGCGCGGCACCGACTGGGGGGGCAGCCAAGTGCACGAAGGGCTGCTCGACCGCCCGCCCCCGTTGGCGGCCGCCGCGCCGCCCCCTTCGTCGCCGGAGCTCAGAGAGTCGTGCGGAGGCGAGGCCTCGAGCAGGCTACGGAAGTCGCTCCGCGGGCGCCGCCGGGTACCCTCCCGACGGTCACGCCGCCGCTGGACGGCCTCCTGCAGCTGCGACACCTTCAGCTTCAGATCCTGGATCCGCGCTCTCCCTTCGCCCAGGGGCCCGCCGAGAGCAGGCCCCCATGACATCCAGGCTCCCCTTCTCTTCGGCGTCCTTTTTTTAGCGTTCATTGTGGTTTGGAGGTCCGGTGTTTAAGGGTCTCAGGTTGACGGTTTTTAGAGTGAGAGTTCGGTTGCAATGTTTAGTGTTCCCGACAATCCCAAATGGACGTACAGATTGTGTGTGTGCGTGTGTGTTTGTGCAATTTAGCTTAGTGCGTGCTTGTGGTGAGCGGATTTCCAGGGGTGTGCTTGTTGTTTACCGTATCTCCGAGCTAGGCTTGACTGAGCTTCGCCACGTGGCTGGACGCGTTTTCGGACCCACCGCCGATGTGCTCCCCGCACGTCACGCTCTCCCACCAGTGGTTCACATAACCACTGGATCGGACCCCTGGTTTTCAGCCTTGGTTTTTCCCCTGTGCAACTTCAGGTGAAAGAATTCTCATCAAGGGGTTGCATTTTCCATTCGCACTTTTGGCAGGGGCCGCACTTTGGATCTGGGTCCGAATCAATCCGATCTTTCCAAATACGCCGTTCTCGGAAAGAATAAAAATGAGGGTGTTCCTGCAGGTTGATGTGCACTGTGGGCTCCTGCAGGGCCTGTGTACACAGGGACCAGCAGGGTGACCTCATCGCTCAGACATGTCATTTTGCGTTTCGGGTTCGTTTTCGCAGGGTAACGCGCAGTGCAAAGATGCAAGCGAAACGGCACGAACGGCAATAAGACAGCCTGGTCACACCTCTGCGTCGGCGCACGAGGCGCCCGAATGGAGGATCGAGTTCCGTGTCGGGCGCAGCCAAGTGCGCGAAGGGCTGCTCGACCGCCCGGCCGCCGCGCCACCCCCCTTCGTCGCCAGAGCTCAGCGAGCCGTGCGGAGGCGAGGCTTCGAGCGGGCTCCGGAAGTCGCTCCGCGGGCGCCGCGGTGCCCTCCCGACGGTCACGCCGCCGCTGGACGGCCTTCTCGACACATTCAGCTTCAGGTCCTGGATTCGTGCCCGCCCCTCGCCCAAGGGCCCGCCGAGAGCAGGCACAGCTGCGTTGCCCTAATTGCCCCGGGCCCATTCAGTCTGCTTGCGACCGGTGTACGAAAAACGGCAAGTGCGGGGGAGCGACGCCGGGTGCCCTCCCGGCGGTCACGCCGCCGCTGGACGGGCCTGATCGACACATTCAGCTTCAGGTCCTGGATCCTCGCCCAAGGGCCCGCCGAGAGCAGGCACCGCTGCGTTGCCCTAATTGCCCCGGGCCCATTCAGTCTGCTTGCGACCGGTGTACGAAAAACGGCAAGTGCGGGGACTAGGAAACCAACCAACACGGGGATTGAGGGACGGGTGGGATGTGCTGCAGAAGGTAAACCAGGTAAGGCAAAACGGACAAAGAAGAACGGGGAGCAAAAGAAAATTTTCGAGGGCCGCCCGCTATTTTCGGCGAAGCGCTACGGGGTGGGGTCCATGAGATCTTTACTGCGAACCCGCGGAAGCTGCCAACAACTAATTCTTGAACACCCAACAATGCACTGTCTTACTGTCACTACGTATTCTTTTTTCAGCGTCTTTTTTGAGGTTTAAGGCTTTCTGAGCGAACTAGGAACCAGCTTAACAATATTTTCTTGAGAGCTTGCGCCCGGCACGAAAGATTCGCCTGTGTTTAGTGCGGGCCTCCATCGAGATTGCAACTGGCGCACCCCTCGGATATTTCCTACAAAGCATGTGCAGCATTGTGCTTATTCAAAAAAGTGAACACTTCCGGAGTTGGGGCTTGCACTGATAAACGAAGTAACGGACGAGCATCAACTGACCAAAGGTTGTGAAAACGATAAGGCAAAGGTTTCTCGTAATTCGCGTGTACAGGGTATAAACCTCTCTGGGGGGGTTTCCTGTGTCAGTACTTTTTCGCTGGCTTCGTTTTATCTTTCACGTGCAACCGTTGTTCCGGAAATGTTCCCGTCAGTACAAATAAAGAAGAGAAACGGGGCGAAAAGCAATAGAGGCGGGGATGGAGGGAGGACGAAGAGGGAGGGTAAACGGGAGGGAGCTAATGAACGGGGGGAGGACCCGCGTGGGCCCTTTTTAGAGATGCTTCGCTTGTGAACAAGACGACGTGGCGGTTTCGGTAGCAATGTACACGGAGGATGGTGTGGAATACCCCGCCTAAGTCGTCCTTGTGAATCAGCACTTTGCCTAGAACGCCTGCTGATTTTGAAATGACTGAGCGCGCCTGATCGTTAAATGTGCTCGCGATAAATGGCAAGACAGTGCCGCGGCACACGTTGCCGCCACGAGAGCCTTGTTCGCAAAAAAAAAAAAGAATATTGGGCCGCTGTACACGTGCACAGGCCCTCCCCTCCTCTTCATCCCACCGTGTCAACTAGATCAAGCCACTCTATATTTTTTTGTTTTTTTTCTTTCGTGTTGTTTTATTTTCCTAGCGCGAGAAGCGTGGTTTGGCCTTCCTGAACCGGGGAGCTATCTCATGTGCGCCAGCAGCTCCGACTGTCGGCCGCTGCGGCCGGCCATCGGACGCGGGGCACCGAGACCCTTCCCCGCCGCCTACTGGGTTTTTCGGCCGAAAGGAGGTCGGAATTCGCCTTAGTTTTACTCGTCTGCTCGCCCTTTTTAGTCCGTCTTCCCCGCACCCACCCACCCCAGGTTCTCGTCCGTCCCATGCCTTCACAGGTCCAGCCTCGGAAGCTGGAGTTAAAGAGGGTGTGCCTGACTCACCCGAAAAGCGGGTGTGTGGTGTCACCTGCTGCGTGTGCTCGTGGTATGGAGGTGCTGGGTATGCATACGCATATACCATGCAGGATCAAAACCTTGTGTCTTTTTGGAAATGGGGTGAAGTTACGATGTTTTCGGGATAGCGACGGGGTTATTTAGCCTGTAACGAGTGTTAGGTATTCGTCGGATATATTAATCTTCTAAGATCTGCGATCTTATACGACAAAAAAAATTCCGGGAAAAAATTGGGGGTTTTGAATTTTAAAATTTTGGAACAAACTCTGCAGTAATTTTTGAGGAAGTTGAACAAATTTTTTTGTTTCCAAAAAAAAAAAATTGGGGGCCATCGGCCCCGCGGGAGCGTTTCAAAAAGACACAAGGTTTTGACCCTGCATGATACGTTGCTGCTGCTGCGTGCATCGTGTACCGGTATGCTACAACCACAAAAAAAACGCGCGCAATTCCACTCTCGGTAAGCGCGGTCTGACACCCACTTTTTTTAACTCCCAGCTTTTTAAATGAGGCTGGGCACTACCGTGGTTCCCAAGGCTGTGATGTTGTCGGGCGGTCGCTGAACTCAGCTGGTGTCCTTCCCAACTTGACAGGCACAAGAGCGAGCGACTGGCCGGCGGGAAACCGTAGTTTAGTGCTCGTGCAAAAAGTCCTGCCCCACATGCGTGTTTGATAGCATCGAACACAGGGGAGTGTTTGATAGCATCGAACACAGGGGAGAGGCCCAGGGGGGGAGGGGGGTGGGGGGAGAGATGCGGGTCACAAAAATAGCAACTTCTTTTTTTTTGTCAGTTTTTACCCGGGGTGGACTTCTGCGACCCCCATATTTCGGAAATTGGGTAGGGGCTGTGCGAAGTGGGGTCTGTGCTCTCATTCCATTTTGTGTGCCAATGGTTCGGGTATGCCGCGGACGCGGTAGCTACCGATGCGGATGAGAGCGAGGAGAAATAGAAAGACAAAGGGAGAATTCATGTTTCCGACGATCCTGTATGCACGATGGGATCCCGCCTCGCGAGCTGAAGGTAAAGACGGGCGAGCCGGGCCCAGCAAAGCAGATGTGCGACACCCAAAGCGCGTGTAAATGTACACCCGAAACGGAGGTGCGACACCCGCTTTTTTTACCCAAGCTTTCAGCTCCAGCTTCTGAGGCTGGACTCAACCCGTGTGGGCGGTCGGAATAGGTTTCTTCTTCGTGTTGCCGTCGATCCCGAGGACGATCAGTCTTTTTTTGTTTTTTTCGTTATTGCTGCGCTCGGATATGAGAAGCGAAGAAGACGAAGGGGGAAACTACGCTTGCCGTTGGGATAGTTCGTGCGCCTGGGTTTTCCTCTTTTTTTTTTGGTTGCAGAAAGCAGAGAGGGAACGTGTGCTCTTGAGGCGGCGGGTTTCTTGAAAGCAAATGCTGCTGAAATACGCGTGCGCAACGGGGCGGGAGTACGTGGAAGAAAAGAAATGAAACGGGAATCTGAGGATTGCCACGTGGTTGCCAAAGGAAAAGGGCCATCACCACTTTACACTATATTCGCTTTCAACTCCTCGAAGGCCGTTTTCGACAACCAGTGTGTGGCAATGATCGACAGACCTTAGAGACGAAAATGAATTTAGGTAAAATAGGGACGCCGGGTTGGCACAAATAGCGACGGGCGCACGGCACGCTCCTTGCAGTGAGGAGACTCTCATAGGAGAACCTTTTGTTCACAACCAGACGAAAAAGGGACGAGCAAAGCAGCGCAGGGTTGAGCACAATAAGGTACGCGCGTATGGGTATCCTAGATGCCAACTTCAGTTGAAGGATAGAAGGGGAGTGTTGAACGTGCACGACCCACTTGTTATGAAATTGTACGAGTGAGTGCACACGTTGATAACTGTGTCATGGCATGGGTTTGAATCGTATTTACACGTGATCACATGGGAGTTTAACTGTATTTGCACGTGGCCACGTGGTACGTCTTTACAGAACAGTGTAGTTCGCGGCCGATTATCCACTGTGCCAAGCGTGGGCCAGTGGCCCACCCTTGGCCGGTCGATTACCTCCAAAGAATGTCCTCAGGGGGTGGGGGTAATTGGCCAAGAATTAATATGGACAGTATGTAACACGTGAACCTTTATAACAAGTGGGTCGTGTGCTGGGAATGGTTCCTGCTCAACGCCGTAAGGTACACACGTATGGGTCTCCCATCTACACCGCGTTTCGGTTCTTTAGGCCTTGAAGACAAAAGGCGGACCATCAGCGTCAAGCCTGCGTGTCCGCAGACAGGACAGCATGTGAGGCTGGAGATGGGGGGATGCATTGAAAGGTCACTTCTTTGTTTCCTTTTTGGCGTTTGCAGAGTGGCTTGTTTTTTTCTTTGTTTCTTCGAGGGCCACCGAGGCCGAAGATTCTGTGTAGGGGGGGGGGGGGGGGGGGGGGTGCGGCCGTGTGTTTTCCGGGCGGGCGACGCCCGACGGGCGGAGGCTTGACGAAAGCGGTCCCGGGGGTTGCGATGGGCAAACTCGGTCGCATTGGCCGAGCTTGCTCCAGCTTCCCTACCCGCCTCCCCACACGGTGCATTAGTCATGCCACTCACTAGTCATCTACAAGTGATCTCACTCGTCGTAAAGCTTAGTAGTGAAAAATGGCTTACTGATAGGCAGCAACAATCGATAGACTGCCACCAGTAAGAATGACTGGTGCACAAGTAAAAATGACTAGTCATTGCACGCTGTTTTTTCAATGACTAGCGTCGTGCACCCCCTACAAAACTACAACCCGGTACCTTGTTTTCCGGTACCTTTGTAGCGTTATTTGTGGATTTGTTTTCGTTCCTTTCGTTCCTTGTTTCGCACCGCGAGGGTACCGCAAACCAAAATAAGCTGGATCGCACGGACGCCGGACCGTATTTGACCTGGACCACAACTGGGATCTTGGTGGATTCCAGTTGTGGCGTTCGAGGGATTCTACGAGGGATTCTACCGTAGAAGCACGAAGGGGCAAAGGATGGCGCAACCGCCCCGTGCTGTCGGACAAGACCGGGCGGATCGTAGTAGGACAGACAATGATGCGCACGCCCGCGTACTGAACGACCTTCCCGTTGGCCACACCACCAACACACCTTTGGGCGGTTCTTAAGTTTCTAGCGTTTTTTTTTTTTTCAGGTTTAAAGGTCGGTTGTTTTAGAGCCCACGGTTGACGATCGGTTAATGCTGGCTTACGGTGTTCCGCTTCCGGATGGGCGCCGGCCCAGCGGGGAAACGTGGGTAGGGTTCCGAGCCCTATTTCCCGACTGTTCGAGTTTCCTCCAACATGAAGCTGCACGTTTCGGTGTCATGCTTGTGCTCCTGAAAACATTTACATAGTTTCCCAAACGCTTCCGCCTGGTATTATTTGTGACGTGATAACCCGGCACATTGATGTGAGGGGTATGGTATACCCTAAACTTAGTCACCATCTGGATGCCGCTGGCACGAGAGGGCAAACAGCATCAGCGGCATCGTGTGTGCCGCAACTTCGGTTGCGAGGACCACTTATTTTATTCGATCTTTGTTTTTGTATGAACAGAAACAAAAGGGCTGTTCGGCGTTCGGAGCGTGTGTAGCTGCCAAAAGCTGACGTGTTGACGTGCTCGGGAACCTCATCCTTCCTCGTGTGGGTATTCGCCCTGGTCGCTCAAGGCGACCCCAGAAAGGACAACAGGTCCCCAAGCACTCCGTTTTCTCGATGGTATCGCTCTTTGCGTGTCGTACAGCAGCCAGCAGCACATGCGGTAGAGTATCCTGGCCCGAGACAAGTTGCGTGTTGATGTGGTCCTGAGGCCATGGTCTGGCCGACCGCCCAAAGCTGAATCCACTGTTGCTTAACAGTGGCCCAAAGTTGCAACCCGCCGGCAGGTCCAAGCTAGTACACTGAGCAAAGGAACGTTGGTTCGCTCATTGCGCAGGCTTACATTTTTTCGTGTATTTGTGGAACACATTGCAATGGCTCGTATTAGTAGTGGTATGGGTCTTTACAAACCAACGAGTGACTCAAGGTAGCCGCTTGAGCGGCGCCGATCAGAGCGCACACAGCGGCGTGACGCGGCAGGAATTGCAATGTCTCGAAGAAGAAGAAAAGAACAGGGGGGGGGGGGGGTGAGGAGGCAGGCGCAATTTCTTTGTACAAAAAAGAAAATGTTTTTCTGTTCAAACGGGGAGCATGTTCTCATGTCGTAGGAAGGGCGGGGCTTCGGCTGCTTGACGGGTTTCGTGTTTTAAGGAGCCGGTGTTTTTCAAGGTTACACCCAGGGGTTTTCCGCTTAGCCAACAACATGAAAATTGGTTGGCTAAAAAAAATTCACGGTTCACAAAAAGAGGTCAAAAAAATTTTCTCTCGACAGCCAGCGCTGCTTTTGTGTGTTTGAGCCTGGGTCGTTTGCTTTTGACTTTCCATCGCGCGAAGGCTACTTGTGCAGAACTGACAGGGTGTCAGTCCATAACAAACAAAAATACATATGAACGCGGACAACAGACCGGTACGGGCTACAAGGCAACCCCTGCTCAACTTGTAGAACGTGGGGGGCCCAAGACTACACTCCACGAAGGAATGTACTTGGTGTCGGTCACAAACAGTCCCGGACATGGCTAGCCATAACCCATAACGAAAGCGTGCACGCAATATACAACCCGTAACCACATAGCCCTTTCTTGCTCTAAGAGAACCCATTCATGAACGGTCACACGGAGACCCGAAAACCCCGGAATTTCAAGCGAACTTTAACTCTAAAAACCGGACCCAGCTGGTGCGTCACGCGGCTTTGTTGCCGCGGCAAAAGCGACAGAATCAGTCGCAAAGCGGCCCGGATTTGCGCGGGATGCCGTCGCAAGTACCTTGCGTCTCAGTACAAGAACACCGTTCCGCGGCGCGTCCCAGCCACAGCGTGCTTGGGTGTGCGACCGCCGATTCCCCCCTTGGAAAAGTTCGCTTTTTTTTTTATGCGGTGGATATTGTCCTCAGTGAGGGCGGCCTTTTTCTTTCTTTCTTTTTCTTTTTTCTTTCTCTTTTTCTTCTTTTCTTCTTCGTCAAACGCTTTGCCCTGGACGTTTGCTTCTTTGTACGGGGCGCAAGCAAACGCCGTGAATGGTCTGTGACGCGTGTTCTTATTTCCTCCAACATTGCATGTTTGGTCTAAAAATACTCGACGTAGCTGCTTCGACTCCGAATGGAAGGGAGGAAATATAGAGGTAAGGGGCAAATACAATACAAACACAATCTGATTTGTTCTTCGCTTACACCACCGTGTGCTGTTTCCTCACTCAGGACTTTGACCGGTTGTGTTGTGTGATTTGTTGTGTAGGGGTAGACCCGCATGACCTCACGTCCGTTCAACACGTGGTTCGGTAGTTACAGTACTTGGGATCCCTTCTGTTCTTTGTTGGGCAGCACCGTCGAGCATTTCTTTTTAATTTCCTTCCAAGCTGGCGCATATGTAGAAAGAAGAAGAAGAAAAAGAAAAAGGCCGCTCCTGGTCCAGGAATGTGACGGTCAACCCACAGCTTGCAAAGCTTCAGTCGGAGGCAGCACAGTGCCACAACCCCGTCCGCTCTGTCCTGTGGCTGACCGTCTCGACGAGCTTGTGTTCAGCGCGAGCGTCAAGCCCCAAGGTGCGCCAAGCCTTGATGCTTTAGTTTGGGAGATCGGTAGTCACTTAACCCGTAGGCCCGTGGCTCTGCAGTACCGCCGAACACGTGAAGCTTGGCTCCCGTGTAGCAGGCTCCCTGGTAAGCTGGCGCTTATGTAAAAAGAAAAAAAGAAAAAATGCGCGGGAACTCCCCCCCCCCGAAACGAACGCACATGACATTTCCTGAGGCCCACACGGCCGGGGATTGTCTCCGGAGATAACGTTTTCGTTGTTTTCTGTGTACCGTATGTCTAAAAATTGTGCCCGGGCCATGTTGCTTGCCTCCTTTAAAGTGAAGGCTCGCTTGAGAATCCGGGATTTCAAAGTCTCCGCTCCGGGTTTCCCTTCGGAGAATGGGTTCTCTAGCAGCATTCCAAGAGGGTGCGGGGCTTTTTTTTTTTCAACAAAGACACACGCACTGCCACCACTGCAGATATGATTGCATGCTAGTATCCGATACCTTGAGGAACCTTTCCGTCAATGGACCCCCGGGGACTTAAAACCCCCCGGATCCCTGGGCGAAGTTACACTCTAACAAACATTTCTTGTGCTGCGGGCAAGAAGCCTGGCTCCCCCGCTCAATGTCGGCTTTTCTAGCGTTTATTGTGGTTTAGAGGTTCGGTGTTTTAGGGTCTCCGTTTGACCATTGAGGCTGTGAGGCGGGTGGTATGTGGGTAGTAGGTATGCTTAAATACGGCTAGCCATGTTTGTAAGTGTTGCGACCGACACCAAGAAGAAATTCGCTTTGAATTTAGTCTTGGGCCCCCCACGCGCATGCATGTTGAGCAGGGGTTGCCATGCAGCTCGTATCGGTCTGTAATATGCGTTCTTACTTCCTTTGGGTTGAGGAGGACGTGCGGTGGGAGGGTCGGGTAGTAGTACTTTTCTTTTAAGGGGCGGTCTTCTTCCGGACAAACTTTTGAAATACGGCAATTCAAATACGGTTTGTTGAGCCATTTCACCCCTTCCTGATCGAACGCTGCGAGGGGTTGTAGCGTTGTTTTCAGGGGGGGTTTGCAAGAACGTGCTTGGAATGGGTATGTGCTCAACACCGCACTGGTCCCATCTGCGCCGTGTTTCGGTCCTTTAAGCCACGGACACATAAGGCGGATCATCATCAGCGCGGAACCTGAGTGTCTGCAGACAGGACAGCGGTGTGAGTCTGGTTTGTCAGGCGGCTGTTCGTAGCTCGTCACAGCCAGGACCACCCGTGCTACTAGAGCACAGGGCCTAGAACCGTTTTAAGGGGGGGGGGGGGGGGTGAATTGGCTCGTATGTATTCGTTTCTAGCGTTTTGTATTTATTTATTGGGTAAGGTGCCTTACGGGACTAGTCCCAATTTCACTTGAGTGTCAAATTGTGTGCCCCCCCTCAGCACTTCAGCTTTGCACACAGCAGTGACAGCATATCGGTGACACTGTCACAGGTAGCCTGGCATGAAAGCCCAGGGAAGCACAAATAGTGCGCTGCCACATGACCAAGTGGAAGGGATAAACATGCAAGCAAATTTCTTGTAACTTCTTCATGCTGGCATTGAGATGTGGTGGTGCGTTTTGGAAACGTCCCCGCAAATTCCCCATAGGTTTCCCTACCACGGGTGTACAGCACGCCCAGACAAAAATTCCAGATACGTTGCCCTGGCAAATTCGAACGTTCGCTCGCCCATAATCCGTCTACAATGACCATGTACATCTGCATTCTGTGTTGCACAGCCGTAGACCTGCTTCCATGCGAGACGAGACGCAATGTTGAGGAAGCTAGTCACTTGACGTTTCTGAGCTGAATCAAGAAATGAGGATCTGGCTGGTGGGTGTGTTATCGAGATAGCTAAGACGGGTTTTATGAGCGATGTGAAAAAAGACAGACGAAACACGCAGGGGGGGCAAAAGGAGCATCAGTCTAGACAAATGGTTGGTGGGCATGCAAACCACAAAAAAAAATGGGGGGTGGGCGAGGTTTGCAAAAACGTGCCTGATCACTCAACACCGTGTCCTATCGGCATCCGGACAAAATGGGTACACCATCATCAAGCGCGGATCCTGAATGTCTGCCTACAGGACAGCGGTGTGAGTCTGATGTGTCAGGCGGTCGCTCGTGCTCTGCACCGGCCGGACCACCTTGGTGCGAGAGCGACGGGAAAATCCGTCTCGTGGGAGATTGCCCCCTTCACCACTAAAAACTCAGGGCGCCTGCCCTGTAGTATACATATCTGGGGAAAAGAGGGGGAACGCGTGTCCCGTCCGCACCCGGTCGGATGAGGCAGATCCTTGTGGGCCGTGGCTCATGTTGGGAAGGCGGCAGGGACGAAGGTGGCCAGTAGATATGCCGCTATGGGGTTTCTGGAGTGAAAGTTCGCGGATTAGGTCTTTTCCTTAAACCGGCACACACAAGCGAAACGAAGCGCCTTGCCTTCTTTGTTTTCGAAGTTCGGCCTCCGGAGGTTATCGCACAAGGACTGGCTTGAAGACGAACCCCGACCCGCCGACGAGGGTGTCCTGCCGACGTCACACGCCGCTCCATCCCCCTGTCCTAATAGACGATGTCGCCACAAAGTTCGAGGTTAAACTGCAGAGAATTTACCAATGGACTGCATTGCAACATGAGGTGGACGCGCATACCCTTGTGAAGCAGGACACCGATCTGACCCACAACGGCTTCAACCCCAAAAGACCAAGCTGCCCTGGCCCCAAGCGAACTTTCACTCCAAAAAAGAAAGAAAAAACGCAAATGGTGCATGTTTCCCTTTTTTCTCTTCCTTTTTTTTTTTTTTTTTTCCTGGAACGGTTAATCGCGGGGGGAGCTCTTTACTCACGCAGATGGGGTCTTGCCGTGCGATTCTTTGTTCATGTTGTAATTCGCAAGCCTACACGGTGGTTTTACGGACGATGTAGCTTCTTGGAAAACAACGGGACGTCGTCACACAGTGAACAGTGAAAAATAAATACGGGGAGGCACTAGTAGCAGTAGTAGCGGTACGTGCATAACACACGACTTCAAGTCGGTGCAAGCCCGGAAGAGCTTCTGCCCTGACAGCTATTGACGGTAGTGTAGTAGGCTACAGTTGGCTGTAACGGGGAACGGGAAATTAGGGTTAGATTCCGGAGAGGGAGCCTGAGAAACGGCTACCGCATCTAAGGATGGCAGCAGGTACGCAAATTGCCCATTGAGAGAAAGGGTGAAACCCCCCATGGCCGCACTTGTCTTTTAGACCGATGATTCTTGTCTTTTAGATTGACTTCCTTCTTCTCTCTTTCGCCAGTCAGGATCTTGCCTCCAGAGGCTCTAGCAGGAGAAGCCACCTTCCGGTCAACAAAGATTTTTCTGCAGTGTGGGTGGCTGTGATGGCAATGGGATGCGAGAACGTGGCAAGATGTCTAAGGGCTGGGGAGGGGGGGTCAAGGGCTGGGGAGGGGGGGTCATCTTAGGTTAATCTTCGGGCAGAACACTGCCTCGTTGATGCTGACATCAAGTCTTCTTCTGGGGGCGGGGTTTGACCGCTGTCAACGTACGTTGTAGCCGTAACAAGTTGAGCCGGTCTACCCCAGCTGATAGACTGCAATATCCTGTGAGGCCTGTGCTAGCCTATGATAGTTGAGGTTAGAATGCAGAATATCGTAGCGATGGCCTGCATTAGCCACTGACTACCTACCGTGTCGTGCTTCTGGCGTTGCTAGCCTATGATAGACTGTGGTAGTTTGGATTGGAATGCAAAGAATCTGTAGCGATAATCTGCAACGACTGATAGACAGCAGCAGGCAATTCGATGCACGTCCAGGAAACAGGGATGGGCTCAAGTATGCTCTCAAGGGAGGCGACATAGGATATCGCTCTTCTGCGGAGCTGTCAGGATTGCGTTCTGCCTGCGAGGTAGGCAGCGCTCCTATGTGGTTCGTGCTTGGTGTGGAGGGAGTCAGGGAGGTAAATATTGGTTTATGGTTGACGGTGTGCCGTTGAGGACGGCAAGGATGGCTAGCTTGGTATTCTTGCCCGGCATCCTTTCGGTCAGTGCTGGGCACAACCGAAAGGAGGCGGGCGCTTTGTGAGAGCGTGGGAGAGCACGGGCTCAGCAAAAACCAATAAAAACAAAAGAAAAATGACGCTCCCCGGTCTCTGATCGGACCGATATTTTGAGTACCCTCGAAGCGATCTCGTTTTCTTCCACCCCTCGTGAAAGGGGGGGGGGGGGGGGGGTGGTGGGCTAGGAGGGCGTGTGGGCTCTTGCACGGTGGAGTCCAGCCTCAGAAGCTGGAAGGGTGTCCTGAGTCACACCCGCTTTTCGGGTGTGACTTGGACACCCTCTCTTTAACTCCAGCTTCTGAGGCTGGACCACACCGTGTGCGGGCGGGCGTCGGCTATGCCGCAGTGCACGGCACGCGGACGGCGCTGCGCCAGGTCGTGTCGATGCAGTGCAGCGCGGCCGCGTGGGGCCACCGTTGGGCGGCGGACGCCGGCTTCTCGATCTCCGTGAACTGGTGGAGGCCGCGGTCGGCGGTGAAGACGTGGATGTGCGGCGGCCGGCCGAGGTCCTGCACGCTCGCAACCGACAAGAACGGGATCGTCTCGCGGACGAGCGAGTCGTCGCCCGCAAACCGCAGCCCGGCCTCGGTCACGAACAGCACCCCGCAGTGCTTCGCGCCGGCCCCGTCGACGTACTTGCACCGGAACGACGCGACGCCAGCCTCCCGCGCCTCAGGGAACAGCTCCTCGAGGCTCTCCCGCGCGTGCTCTGCCGCCCTCCTCTTCGCCTCGAACGCCTCCGCCACCGGGCCGCGCCTTCCTTCCAACGGGGCGCACGACCGCGGGAGGTCCGTGAAGTAGGTGCCGCTGAGTTGCATTTTCTTGTGTTGTGGTCAGCGACGAGCGGTTTTGTCGGTTGCCCGGATGGACCCTTTTCTGTTTGTTTGCTGTTCTTCTTCTTTCTTCTTCCTTTAGAGGGACGCTGTTTTGTGCTTGCAAGAAGAAGTGGTGTTTTGCGCGAAGGGGGGGTATTCTCTCCGGTGCGTTTTCTTTTTGCTTTGTGTGTTTCTTTTGTGGTTTCCTCTTTTGCTGTTGGTTGGATGGTTGGATGCGCGGTGCAGTATCGGTGGGAATCATCTTCGCTGGAAACTGGCGTTTCTGCGGCACTGGTGTGCATTCAGCCCCATGATAGCCAAGGGGGTGTGCATTCAGCCCCATGATAGCCAAGGGGGGGGAAACCTCGGAACGTCCATAGCAGCCCTTCTAGGACACGACCGACCAGAGACAGAACGGCAAGGTACCAGATGCTGAAAGAACCGCCCGACTTCCAAGCCCAGTTCCTCAGGACCCGCTGCCGGCAGGAAGACCCTGCCGACGCGCTGGACCTCAACGCAACAAGCAGCAACAAGCTCGAACGACTGGGCATAACGCGCCGCAGGCCGAACCAATGTGCCACATTGACGATCGGACGCGTACAAAGCAGACCAGGCACGAACGTGAAGAGAGTGATGATTGAACCGTTGCGCAAAGCAGACCAGTGGCATGAATGACGGTAGTGATACGTGATCGTCATCATACATGATCCACTGCTCTCCTTCTCGCGCACAGCAGACGTAATGGCCGCTGTGTCTCGGCCGCTGCTTCCGGCTCAGCATTCCTCAAACTTCTGCATTAAACGCCCCTCAGGTTGCAAGTGGAAGACACTTGAAACAAGCTACAAACTTCCTTCTCCTGCTCAGTCCAGCAAATCGTGTTGGCAGAATGATAACATTGCGAAGTCTGGATGTCTCTTGAAGTACGCCGTTCCATCAGTTGCAGCCACCGGGAACAAGCCGAACAATCCACTCTCAAGAAGTTCCGATGCATCCTGCTAGGCGTTTCCGTGAAATTTCTCAGGCATTGCGGATTCGGGACAATATGGCAGACAGTGTTCCTGTTTCGACGTCTTGCTGAAGAATAGTCGTGAGGTCGTTGCAAGCGTCATTCGCAACCGACGCAATGCGGTTGACCATGTTGTGCATTGAAGGAACTGTAGGATGGCCCCCAAGTACCAGCTGTTGCCCAAGTTTTGAATCCCGCGAAACCTCCCATTTACAACGTTGTTGGCTGCTTCAAGACCACGTGTCACTTTGGCGGTCGCGCAAACAACCAAAGAGGCGAGGATGACCGCTCCGATTGTAGTCTGCTGCTGTGCATGCTCACTCGTGCGGAAGGCGGCGGTTTAGCTTGAAGGGAATTGGGAAAGTTGAAAAAGGTTTTGGGGGTCACCGTCGGTTTGTGTTTTTTTATTTTTTGGGGGGGTGGTGGGTAGGCAACATGCCAGGCACTCTGTCCAGCCGCAGCCATACAGCCGCCCACACTACGCAAAGACCTCGGGGGAAACCAAGAACAGAATGAGCAGAACTCCCAGCGGGTTGGCATTCCAAGCTTTTTTGGGTGAATGGGATCGAAGAGGGCCCAGGACCCACGGGCCAGGGCATTCGTTTCTAGACTGTGTCCTGTGTGTCACGCGGTCGGGCTTCTGAAGTCTCCGTATGACTCATTGGGAGGCGAAGGTTTTTCGTTTGTGCAGTTAGAGCAGGGCCTGGATAGGTAGGGGTGGGTGAGTGTCTTTTTCTTCTGGGTTGGACGTTCGATTGGCAGTGTTTTCGTGTTGCTAACAACTTCTTTGTTGCGGAACTGTGTGGGGAGACATATCCCAGGGCATGTTCGGACGGACCATGTCCAAAAATACCAGTGCGCCCACTCTGTGTGCGGAGAGAGCTGGCCGGTCCGCGGGTTTGCATCTTTGACAGGATGAGACGGGTGCTTCTGCAGTGGCTCGCAGCTCGTGGATTGCGGGAAAGAAAAGGCTTACGAGACAGATTTGTGCGGAGTACAACAAGGTGCGCGGAGGCTGAGGGATCGGACAGAAAGTCGCAGAAAAATGAAATGCACACAGGTCTGCAAGAGATAAACGGCCGCGTGCGAGGGTCTGACTGCGCCACGCACGTAGTCGGCAAAAAAAGGAGAATATAGAACAGTGGCTAGTCAGACCACAACGGTCTTCGGCGTGAAGATGCGGACGTGGTCCCCATTCCGTGAAGACCGCTTCCGCAGCCCGCCGCCGTCGTCGTCGGATGAGCCCTCAGAGTCGAGCGTATCAACAAAGTCCGGTGCCTGCGGTGTCCAATAACCCGCAGCATATCGCTTCATCACAGGATGCGACTTCTCCCCCAGTGCCCTGAAAGTCAATGCTGAGAGGTCAGGTCAAGTGCGTCTAAACGGCCAGGAGTCTATTAAGCGTCTTCGAACTAAAGGCGCGCATGAGTGGACCAACGCGATTCCTTCTCTTCCTACCTACTATCGTGCGAAACAGCAGTCAAAGGAACGAGCTTGAACCTGTCAAGACGACCTTGTTGAGTTTGACTCTAGTCCGAGGGCACCGCAGTTCGTCGCGGGGAGAGTCCGCACGGCCGGTCAGTAGATCACGCCATTGACGGCGGGTCCGAGGAGCTCGAGCCGATACTTCTTGCAAATGCGGTTCAGCTCTCCCATGGGCGGCGGCGCCGCCTCGAAGATGGCCTCGTATATCCTCGGGTGCGTCGGGTACACACGCCCGGGCAGGTGCCCCTCGTTCTTGAAGATGAGCAGGATGTCGCGGTGCGTGTACGCCGGGTTGAGCGCCCGCACCACAACGGTCTTCGGCGTGAAGATGCGGACGTGGCCCGCATTCCGCGAGGACCGTTTCCGCAGCGCGCCGCCGTCGTCGTCGGACGAGTTCTCAGAGTCGAGCGTGTAGCAACAAAGCTCGGTGCCCGCGGAGTCCCACACCGAATAGTGCAGGTCGGACGCCCGCTGCAGGACGACCGGCAGCGGGATGTCGCAGTCTTGGATCTCGAGCAGCAGGCGGGAGTTCGGCAGCCATCGACTGCTCATCGGGTAGGCTGTATACCTTCAGGTGGGAGGGGTTTGTTTTTGTTGGAGTGAGTGAAGTTGCGCTTAGGTTCAGTTTCCGTGGTTACCGGAATTGGATTAATGTTGAACCGGGTAATCCCTGGGACTTAGTTTGTGCGTATGTGATATCACCTGTTTTGGTAATTGCCGCAGTACGTCGTCACTTTTTGATACCGACAACCGCGGTTGCTTACCATAAGATATGTCCTGGGTGTCCCAGGTTTTACCCGATTCGGCCTTTGCTTTCAAGGTTTGCGTACTTTCCAGAATCGCTGGTCGCACACTCGTCATAGGGTAGGCTGCAGGACCACCACTGGCGCAGTCACTCAGGTGAATATCTGGAACAACCCCCCTGGGTGTCCCAGGTTTTACCCGGTCCTTCATTTACCCGTTCCAGCCTTCGTCCAATTCAACATTACTTCAATCACGGCAATCGGTAGGCCCCACGACCCCTCCTCACTAACGCACGAGAGCCCGCGAAGCGTCACCCGGCTGCACATCCCCACCCCTCCCCCTTGTAGGAATCCAAGTGCGTTCCGTTTCCGTTGGCTGCGGGAGTTTGGAGCACTCCCGTACTCAGAACCCTACTCCAGCTGGCGGCAGAGAAAGGCCCCACAGCCGAGGGCTCTCGTGTGTCCACCACTCTGCGGCTATACAGGCGTTGAGCGAGAGCCTGGCATGCAGTGGCTGGGAACCAGTTCCGTGTCTCGTCATGTGGGCGTGTTGAGGGGGTTCGCGTTTCGCCAATGGTACACGATGAACTCCGGCCTCAGAAGAAGGACTCGAAGGATCAGGCTAATTCTGCTCGGAACGGCAACGGAGGAGTTACTCGAACTTGAGTATGAATGCGTGCGGCGTGAGAGCAACCGGATTGCTCTGCGCAGAAGAGACCCAAGCTCTGTGTACCTATACAAAAAAGCGACGAAGAGAAGGTCAAACGAGAGCGTTGCGGACGAGAGGCGGTAGCACACCTTTTCTCCTTGACGGCCAGCGAGAACGTGACTTTCGGCAAGTCTTTGCTTTGATCGTCCACATGTAGCGGTGGCTCGATCGGCGTCAAGAGATCGCTCCGTGCACTGATCACGCGCCTCTCCCAAAGATGCGGTTGTCGCTGGTCTGCAGCTTCATCCGCATCTGCTGCGCCTGCGGGTGTTGGGAAACTTGACTTGCGGTGTTTCTAAGGTGACAGAACCCCAAAACATAGCACTGCAGTTTGTCAGGCAATGATAGACACATCACAAACAGTTAACACAGCTAGACAGCCGATGTTTCAGAGCATTGATGGACAGTGGACTGACGGACCGTTGACCAAGAGCTTGGGCTGGCGCAGTCAACGACACGCGGTGTCTTGGCTATGGAACGGCGGGTATTTTCCATTGGGACAACGCACGGGTACCAGGAGTGGGACACGACAGGGCAACGCTCCTGCCGCAGACGTCTACCTGTTTCTACGAAGACTGTGCGCTGGTTTTGAGGAAAAAGAGGATGCGATAAAGCTGGCGGTGGTCTCCGTGGTCAGGTAGTTTATACTACATCCGTTCTTTCACACTCGTTCTCTTATTCTCGTCTTCTTGTTGCGTTAGTGGTATGGTCCTTTGACAGAGTGAGCCGATGCCTTCTTCTTGTTGCGTTAGTGGTATAGTCCTTTGACAGAGTGAGCCGGTGCCTCTCATTTCACCTTTAAAACACGGCTGAGTCACGCATGCTCTTGACAGACGCTAGCGTCCGACATTTCGCACGCGCGTCGCAGTCGTCTTCTTGTTGCGTTAGTGGGGAGTCATTTGCATGCAAATGAGTACCACATTATGCCAGCTTTTCGCTACGTGACTTCACTTTTTCCGCGCTTTCGTCGTGGTGCAACCCTTGTCGGTTGCAACTGTTGTTGAAAGTTACTGACTTTCTGACGTTCTCTTTTTTCTCACTACTGTACGTACTATTTCACTCTTTCACTTACTTTTGGCTAGCCAAAAGAGACAGATGCATCAAGTCTTCTTCGAAGAAGTGTAAAATAGAAAAGGGAAAAAGGAAGAGGGTAAAGGGGTCGCAGGGAGTGTAAGACTCAGCAGGTAGGGTATGAAACCTTGAGGGACTAGTCCTCTTTATTATTGTGTTTCCGACAATCCCGTTTGGGGGTTCTTTCGACGTTTTGTGGTGCTTGGAGCTTCAGCTTTGTGTGTGGTGTGACAGTGATTGGAGGGGGGACGCTGTTCTTGGTGCTGGTTTTGAGGGATAAGGAAAAGGTAAGAGATCTTTTTGCGGTGGCCTCCACTGGTCTGGTAGTTCGTGCTACCTCCGTTCTTTTACACCCGTTCTCTTCTCTACTCACTACTGTACGTACTCTTTCACTCTCTTTGGCTAGCCAAAAAAGACTCCTGCGGCCGACACCACGAACACATTCGCAATGAATATGAGCCCCCCGCGTGCATACATGTTGAGCAGGGTTGCCATGTAATTGGAGGGGGGGAAAGCTTTACTGCGTATCGGGCTAGAATTTAACTCATGCATCAGCCAGGTTGCCCACTCTGCTGCCTTATCGCGTACCCTTTCGCGTACACACTTATTTTTTCTAAAAGATTCTTTCGGGGAGGGCGTACCATTGGGGTCGAAATGCGGGAGCGCGGGCGAAGCGGGCGCTTTGCGGCGCAGCGCGAACGTCGTGGACCGCCTCCGGTACCGCGCGGCCAGCGAGCCCCGGAGCTGCTCCTGCGGCGCCGGCGAGTCGCCGCCGCTGCCCGACGCGGGGCGGCCGTCGGCCCCTTCTCCGCCACCGCTGCCGCCGCCCGCCGCCGCCGCGTCGCCGCGGAGCCGGTCGGCCTCGACGCTCTCCCGCTCTTCCCACACCTTCTTCTGCCGCTCGAGGTTGCTCTTCCGGGCCGTCCGCTTCTGCAGCACCGCGGCGCGCTCGGCATCCCAGCTGCGGTGGCGGACAATCAGCCGAAGCCCGACCCTGCTAGTCGCGTGTGGTGGGAAGTTCGGCTTCTTTTTGTTGTGCTAAGGATTAGTAAGTTGGCGACGTACAACATGACAAAATCAAAGTGTCGACCGACCTTCGTTCACGACGTATCCGTTGACAAGTTTGTTGCAGGGCATACCTTTATTGAGAGATTCAACACGGTATGCGATAGAGGGCAGTTTTCACAAAGGTGCTGTCCGACATATATGAGAGCGCAAACGAATGCTGATCAGGTTGCTACAGAAAAGCTTTGATCGAAGCTGTCAACATAGATGACCTGTTGAAACAACCGACAGGGGAAGGAACCCGGTAGGGCCGGCCAGGGCCGTAGATATTTCGGCATCTGGTGAAGCTACGTTAGGAGAGATTGAGAAAGGGTTGCAAGCTCAAAGGCAACGGAGCACATACCTAGCTTCCGACGTACCAGTGGGCTCTGACAAACCGCTGCGTTCGACCATGTCAAACCGCACGTTGCCTTTCTTCGTCGGAAGGATGCTTGATGAGGTCGGAGACGACAGAAGAGACAAGGGTGAGTTTGGCGCTTCGGGGGGCTGCGGCTTCGTTGCCGGTCGAATGCCCACCGGCGTCAGGCGTGCGGCCGTCGCAAATTGAACGTTCGTCCCTTGTGCTTGATCAGCTCCGCCATAGTGCCCTGCCTCGGGGACTTGCTCGAACCTGTGAGTTGGTGTCTTTTCCAGAGCATTCTCTCATTCCCGACTGCCATTCCTCATGTTTTTCTCGAAGAACGATGGTGAAACAACCCAGTGACAAATGCGCAGGAAACCCGATGACGCTTCTTGCCACCCTTGCACTGCGGCGTTGATTGCAACCTCGAGCACCTCTGATAGACAGAAAGCACTATTTTCCAAAGCCTCCGTGTTTGCTGCAAAACGAGTGGTCGGCCACCGCCTGGCCGAGCGCGACCACGGTAAAACGAGTGGCCAACCTGTCTCGTCGGCTGATTGCGTAACGCTTGCGCGCACACAGCTGTGCGTCTGCAAACGACACGCCAGTGCTCGGTAGCCATTCCTCCGCAGCCGACGGGGAGTGCATCGAAACTCTCAGTCAGGATGCGGAACAAAGGGTAGCAGTCTGCTGGGCCAGTGAGGAGAGGTTTGGGTGAAACCAAACCGGCTGCACCTTGTTGTTGCCCACACCAAAGCTGAAGCAGACTCCTGTTCCGATGGCAGACGAGTGGGTGAAGCGTAGGAAGTTCTGTCCATTTTTCTGATAAGTTGTGGTGTCGATGGGGATTATTGCATCTCTTTCCGGTTTCCAAGCTACGGAAAGGGACCCCTAAGTCGACAAAATATATCCGCTACGGAAGCCCTTAGGCTGAACATGACAGAAGTCCGAGTGACCGCAAAGAGCAGGACACGCCTACGAGTACCAGCCGACCACGGGACGTAGCAAAACCCCTGAAGACCTTTTAAGACCAAACACAGGCTGCCCAACGGGTGCTGGGGAGACAAAAATAATAACCCACACCTCCCCCCCGGTACAAACCCGGCAAAAACATGGAAAACCTCCGAGACGTATCACACCACCTATTGTTTTGGGTTTTCAGGGGGTATTTTCTAGGGATCTTTTCAGGATGATCCAACCTCGTGCTGAGAGCCGGAGGGGCGATCAGGGTATAAGGTACAGTGCAGTATTGAAGGACTGACCGATAAGGACACGCGCCGGGGAAGGTTGTGGCAGAGCAGCGTGACCGTTCTTGGTCCAACAATTTTCGCACTGCGGCGCTGGTAGTTTTGGCATGCTTCTCCCTCCTCGTCATGCCACCACGGTAATCGCCATTTGTTTTTGAGCTGTAAAGCTTTGAGTTATGAGTCAGAATTTCGGCAGTGCGAAGGTTATGGCAGTACTTCCACTTCCAGCAAGAAGCACTCGTAAACCATCTTGTGATGAGTTTCGGCGCGGATTCGCGCGGTGAATACCTGTTCAGAGATAATCTGCCTGGACACCTGGCCGGTGTCGCTGAGGTCAAGGGTGGTATGTCGGTAGGCGGGCCTGCAGAGAGGTATCGTACGTCGCTGACACACTGGACAGCCTCTCTTTTAGAGTTAAAGTTCGCTTGAAATTCCGGGGTTTTAGGGTCTCTGTGACCTTTCATGAATGGGTTCTCTTAGAGCAAGAAAGGGCTATGTGGTTACGGGTTGTATATTTAGTGCACGCTTTCGTGATGGGTTATGGCTAGCTAGCCATGTCCGGGACTGTTTGTGACCGACACCAAGTACATTCCTTCGTGGAGTGTAGTCTTGGGCCCTCCACGTTCTACAGGGTTGCCTTGTAGCCCGTACCGGTCCGCGTTGTCCGCGTTTATATGTATTTTCTCGCAGTGTGGTGCTTGGGTTTCGCGACACTTGCGGTGCTTCACGTGGTGCGGTTTGTTTCCGGCCTATTATAAGGTTTTTTTTGGGTAGATTTGCAGGGTAAAACTGTTCGTTGCTCGCCACAGCTAAGGGACTCTGGGCACACTGGGTACCCGTGGTTAGTGAGGTTATTCGTCTGATGGAGTCGTCGTTGCTGCGCGTCGTTTACAGTGCTTCTTTTTGCATGCTGTCATTTTATGCCAGGGCTAAAACCCAGTACTGGCGTTTGCTTGCGATAGATGAGAGGGTTGGATGAATTGAAAATCCAATGTCGGGGGTTGTGCAGCGCCAAGCGGCACACTTGACAGGGTGTACAGGATTCTCTTTCCTCTGTTGCTTTACATCCGTCCAGCCAGTCGGCCAGGGATCGCAGACAAGGATTCCGGGTCCAACGGGCGCGTCTTGTCGTCTTGCTTGCGGGTTTTGTGTCTCTTGAGCAGGAGCAGGCCCTAAGAGGTTGGCGGGCGCGGGGTTGTCTGGCACAGCTGGGCTCACCATGAGCAGAGCAATGTGTGCAGCCTGGAAGCGTCACTGGTAACGTTGCTTGCTAATTCTAGAACACAACTGCTGACCGAGTTGGCCGAGTTTGGCCCAAACTCACTTGGTGAAGCTCGGGCCCTGCCCTACACGACAAGACACACACAGGGGAAAAGGTCCTGAGTAAAACAAATATGCCTTCGCTCTTTCGCTATCCTTTCAAAAACTGTTGCGTTGACGCATCCACACTTTTTTTTTGTGTTTGTGTTTCCGACGATCCCGTGGGACGTACAGATTGGTGTCTTTCGACCTTTGTTTGTTTGTGAGGTTCAGCTTGGTGCGTGTGGTCGGTGGGCGGGGGGGTTGGTTAGGAAGCTGGGCTAGACTTTAATTCATGCTTGAGCCAGGATGCCCACTCCGCAGCCTTTCCGCTGGGCTCTTGGTAGCTGATCCGCTCGCATACACTTTTTTTTTTTTTGAGCAGGCCGAGTAACGGCCCGAGTTTGGGCCAGGGTATTAGTTTGAAGGCTTCCGGGGTTTGCAGATTTAGACTGTTACTATGGGGTGCTTTTGGGCGGTGTTTCGGTGCCGTTTTCGCCGATGTACGGCATCTTGGGGCGGAGCCGACACATCTCCACAACTTCGTTCGGCAAAAGAGGGGTCTTCTTGGGTCCTTTATGGGTTAATTATGGTCACCCCGTCAGTTTGGCGACACATTTTGCGGGCGTTTTCAACCAGTCTGGATCAAGCTCTTCGGGGGTTTCCGAATGCTTCTGGGTTCCCTGTGGGGTTGGGTGCCATAATATTATGGGGACGCGATATATTATGGGGACGTGCTCCAAAAACAGTCAAAATCGTAAACAGACAGTCTCGTCAGGCAGCTGAAGGGGTGGACCTGGGGACCTGTTTTCCTATGATTCCTATGATAATAGGTCCACGTTTTTGGTGTATCTGCACCTGCACCGCCGTGTGTACAACAATATTTTGCGGTTTTTTTAGCAACATCGCGCCGAAGGCGCGCGGAAAATTTGGGCAAAAATAATTCCGCCCCCTCTTTATCATGTGTGGGCCACTCTCAGCTCGTGTGGGTTACTCAACTGTCAAACAGGACCTTGGCACGGTATTGAAGCACAGTGGTAGCTGCAACAAGGCCCAAGCAAGAGGAACCGTTTTGGTCACTCCAAAGCTCCGGGTTTTGCGCCGGTGCGTGGCGTTTGAAAAAAATTCCCCTACAAAAACTTTAACTCTAAAAAAAAAAGGACACCCCAAGGTCAGTTCCCCGTAGTTTCCCCGTAGTTCCCCTTGGCTATACCGACCACACCAAATACAGTATTTTTTGTATTTTTTGGTATTTTATGCAGGGGTTTATACGGGGCTTCGAAAAGATCCTGAGTTCCGGTCTGGGCGTGTTCTTTTTTTTTGCTGCAACTGCATGCTGTATGCCACCTTTGGCTTTCGCAACAGATGCTCTTGCTCTCCTCATGTGGTTCGTTGTGCACTGCTCTGGGATAGGAAAATGGTGAGAGCGGGTTCGGAAAGAAAGTTGCGGGTGAGGGGCCGTGAGTGAAAGCAGTGCACGAATACGAAAGGGACACAGTGTTGGATTAGTCGGTCTGCGTGCTCGTCGACTTTATCCTTGTTTCTCTGTTCTTTCTCCAGTGCAGGATTGCGCCTCGGGCCTTTTTGTACTGCTCGTAACTGGCATAGTGGTGTGCCCGGGGAACAGACAGGAACTCGGCTACTACTGCTTCCATGATGCCCTCGCTGAAGCCGTTCGTGCGGTCATAGTCCCCTTCCAAGGCAATGTTAACCAGCATTGCCATTTTGTCATCGTAAATTCCCGCCCTCTGCCTCGTTTTGATCAGCTGCCAGCATGCCGCCAGACCAAGAATTCTTGCCGACTCGCTTTGTATCGGAGGGCCCTGAGCTGGCCCGGCTACATCAGGCAGTTGGGAAGGTTCAGCTGCTGCTGATTGGGCTTCTCCAAGGCGGATCGCTTGTTCTCGGAGGTGCTGCAGCTCCTTTCGAACACCAGGAGCCTTGCCGTCATCGGCGGTCACCAAAGCATCATATGTCTTCAGGATGCTGGTGAGGACGGCATTCTTCTTTCCTTGGTGTCTGGCGAAGCCGCGCAGGCTGCCTTGTCTGCAAAGAAAGTCGTGCAGGGAGTTGGCCTTCTCAACTTCTGAGTACGACTCCTTTGTCCACCGCTCTTATTCCGTGTTTGTCCCCTCTTTCGGGACGTTGGTCTGCCGTCCTGTTTGCCGAGATGCGAGCCCGAACATGCTTGCGATGTCCCGAGGAATCCCCTCCTTCTTTGGATCCACACGCTGTAGCTTCTTTGGTGGCATACTGGCCCTCCCGTTACCGCTCCCACCCGGTAAGCCCCAACCCGAACTCTATGTGGTTTTTTTTTTTTTTTTTCCCCAGACCGGAAGAATTTGAGTTCCGGTCTCTCAGACCGCTAAACTAAGCCCGTATAATCCCCTGATTTTATGGATTGCCAGCAGTGGACGATCTTAAACACAGGGGGTGACGAAAAACACCTCAAAGAAAAATCCCGCTGCGCGGGACACTGTGAGCCTCAGTTGCAAAACACTTCCAAGAGCCAGCCCAGAGGAATCCTGGTGGAGCCTCTTCATGACGCACTCGCGTATCTCTCTGTTCGCATCTGATAGAGTCATTTCTACCGTCACACTTCTACGCACAGCAAATATCTCCTTGGAATCCTTGGCAAAGTAAGGAACCACTTTGCTGGTGCTGTCGGGAGGAAGTGCATGCCTTGTGACATTCGGGCGCACATTTCGAAGCACTGTGCGGAACAGAGGATTCTCCACAGTGAAGAAAAGGCTTGCAAAAACACATCTGATGCATTGCTGCATGCCGTCCCTTTCAACTTCAGACATTCCGGGGCATACACCGAGGCGTGTCTGCTCAGTGGCCGAACAGAGTTGACATGAGCACCACTTTTCACCACTTGCTGGGGTTGCTACGTCGGACTGACATCCTTCGGGTGTTTTGCCCCCAAACCCGTTCACGCCGCCCAGCTCTTCCTCATCAGCTGGGAAACACTCCAACCACACGAAAGCTCTGCCCGTCCCGGCAGAGAACACCGGGACCCCCGCGTACACAACGCGGGTTCCCCCTGGGCGTACGGCCGGCGCGCTCTCTCGTTCGTGCAAAGGCCCTCCTCGCGCCGGTCAGTGGCAGGTTTTGCAGGCACGGGACGCGCCGGTTAACGTCCCGTCGTCGGCGGCCCGCGAAGTTGACAAGCTCCCAGCGACCATCGGAGAGAACCGGTGGGTCACGGGTGGGCACGCGCGGGGGCAGTCGATCCGACTATGGTCGAACGCCTCGTCAAAGGAATGGGCGGCGCTGCTCGAGGGTGAGCACGGGTGCCACAGGGGACTTTCTTTGAACACTTCGAAGAACATCACATTTCTTTTGAAAGAGCTTTTCGCAGTGTTGCAAGGCCTCGAGCTGGCCGTGAGAACACACCGTGGGGTGTCCGTAGAGCTGATGGTAGAAAACCTACCGGCGGTTCATTGTCTCAACGAAGGCCACGACACGAGCAATTGCGCGGCAAACACAATACTGTTGCGCATTTTCGATCTGGCCCGAGAGCACGGACTCAAGCTCACGGCTACGTGGGTGCCGACGCACGAACAAATAGCGGGCGAGGGTACTCGGGGTACCCGGCGAAAGAGAACGCGGGGTGGTCACCGGAAGAGGAAGACCTCTCGCCGCCTCCGGATCTGACCACCGAAAGGATACTGCGTTGTCCCTGGGGGTCCTGGATACTACAAGCGAAGAACAAAAAATCAGGTTGTGGTCGTATTGTATTTTCCTCTTTATTTTTCCTCCCTTCTATTCGGAGGTTAAAAAGCAGCTACGTCGAGTACTTTACATAAGCACCAGCTTAGGAGGAAATGTTCGACGAAGCTGCCAGACAGAAAACAGAAGGGTCCCATAATGCGGGTCTACCCCTACACGACAAGACACACAAACACAAGGAAAAAAAGTTTTGAGTTGTAAAAACAGGGTTAACATCGGGTACACGAAGCTACTTCTCTGAAGTTTCCTTAACCAACCGCCCTGTGCACAACCTCAAGTGGCTGACCTCTGGTTGGATAGCACATGCTACCTCTGGTTTTGTCAATTACGCCCACTTGTTACGGGCTACAAGCCGTACGTCCACTTTCACACTCTCAATCATGGCGGGCCAAGAGGGAATTCATGCGCGAAAGCGGGCGAAGCAGAGGCAAAGCATACCGGGGCATGACAAGGCCCGAGACACACTCCGGGACCTCGAGGGTGTGCTCTTCGAATTGTTCGTAGTCGGAGCGATCCCAGGCGGCCAGCCGCAATTTTTGCGTGAGGGGCACCGCGGTCGCGAGCTTCGAAGCGCCGAAGCGGCCGGTTTTCTCGAGGTGGCGGCGCAGCTGCAGCGCGGAGCTCGCCCGCTGGATCCGCTCGTGCATCGGGACGAGGTTGACCTCGCGCTCGGCGCCGGTGACGAGGTGGTTGAGGACCAGCGTGTTCCCGGCGACCGCCTTCGCGAGGTCGTGGTGCGCGATGTTCAGCTCGGAGCGGCGGTCCTCCATGCTCTGGCGGAGCTGCTCCTGCGTGTGCAGCAGCCGCTCCATCCGCCTCTCCTGGTCCCGCCACTCCCACGCCACGACGGCGCCGACCAGCGCCAGCACGGTCGCGATCTCCATCTCGTTGTCTTCGGGATCATACGCCTCCTGTGTGTTTTTTTGAGTTGTAGTTCGCTTGAGAATCTGAGATTTTAGAGTCTCCGGGTGACCTTCGTCGAGTGGGTTCTTTTGAAGCTAATACGTACTGGGTGGGTTTGGCTTCTTTCGTGTACACTTCACTAGCTTGCTTTGGCTTTTTGCTGGCAGTGCATCGCTCGCGCCCTACTTCGCTGAAGTCTCTTGTGGATAACACCTGTTGTGCAGGAAACCCTCGTCAGCTTGGGAGTCACGGTGGAATCTAGCCTCAGAAGCTGGAGTCAAAGAGGGTGCGCCCGAGTCACACCTAAAAAGCGGGTGCGCTGTTACCAAAACGCGTGCAAATGCACACCCGAAAAGCAAGTGTTGCGCCCGCTTTTTACTTCAGGACACCATGCAGAAAAGGAAGAGTCAACTTCAATGGCACTGCGTGACAGGGATTGGCATGTTTTGTTAGCGTCTAGTCAGCCTCTACGACCGCCTCGGAACCTTCTTCCAAGTACGTAAGTACAAAGATTTTCCCACCCGCCCGCCCTTTAGAAGATGTCTGCATTGGCGTCCCCGACCGGATCGGGAGTCATCCAGATGTTGACTGACGCTATGACGAACACGCGAAGGACGGGTCGGACAACGGCATAAGAAGCATTCACATGCCGATGAAGAGAAAGTTGGAAGCACTCGAAGCGGCACCGCCACATGGTCGCACGCAAGATGGTTCCAGATGCAGTCAAGCATCTGAAGGTTTTGTCCGTGAAGGGCGAAACCTGGTACCAGTACTTCCGTGCTGTTCGATCTTGGAGCCGGTACGCGAACGCGATGAGCATCGCGCACTTCCCGATCGACACGACAGAGGTCGAAGGCTACGTGTCGCTGTACAGAAGGTGCAAAGGTACCTCCGCATCGACTCTCGACTGCGCACGAAAGGTGTTCAGGAGGCGATCAAAGGGATCCGTCGAGAGCAGAAGGCAACGCACAAGATGGACCCGACAACGTCCCAGCTCTTGGACAAACTATTGGCCGACACGAAGTTTTCGACACCGTCCAAGAGCTTGCTACGCGAGTTTAACGCACTCGCGGTGCTGTCGTACGTCTTCCTTCTCCGGACGAACAACGAAGCACTTCCTCTCTGTCGAGGGCTCGAGACCGACGCCCCTCACTCAGCTCTCCACGACGTTAAAACATCGAAGCGACACAACTCCATCTTCCGATTCCAACAGGAGTTGCTTATTGTCCAGGCCTCCCGGAAAAGCAAGCAAGGCGGAGAGGTTTTAACGAGGGGGTTGCACACGCAAAGCCACGACCGTTAAAGTAGGATGGCGTTCCATGTGCCCAGTCCACTACTTGTGGCCGTTCATCCAGAACACGACCGAGCCTGGCCGACGGGTATTCCAACTCACTTATCCAATCGTGCTGGAGAATGTGAAGTTGAAGGCAGACCGCCACCAGAAGCCCGTCATTGGGTGGGGAACGCACAGCTTCCGTAGGGGAGCTGCGCGCGACATAAACGACGAAAACCCGGACTTAGGAGTCCTACTAAGAGCGGGTAGCTGGACCTCTGGTACTTTTAAAGAGTACGTAGACTGGTCGAAGGTACAGCAGAAAGGCATGACCCAGGTCAGTGCAGTCACGGACGAATGAGAGTCGATGCAGGGAACAGAAAACCCCGAACGACTACCTGGACTACTCAACATCGGATTGCCGGTATCGATTTCCATCAGATCCGACGACCGAGTTACCCATCGCAGATGCGCGGTCTACGTAAGCGCATCCTTCCGTTCTAGGGAGAGTTGACCCCGATATCAAAACGGACACTTCGTTTGGTTGTGCGCATTTCCTCCAAACCTGTTTAGCTCAGCTAACGGGAGTGATGATAGTGCGCTGTCGTCGAATTTGTTCTTGGCAAATGAGACACAAAAAGTCCGGCGTTTGCCTTTATGGCATGCGCGCGCCGCATACCGGAAGATAAGACGCCTCGCCGTCTGAAACCTCCTGCTCCGAGTAGTAGGGCGCGTGGTAGTCGTAGCCGGGCTCGGCTGGCGGCTGCTCGAGGTCCAGCGAGCCCTCGCGGGACTCTGTGTCCCGCAGGCAGCAGAGCGTCTCGAACGCGCGTCTCAGGCTTCCGCCAAAAGACCGCGGAGCAGCATCGTTTCTCGGCGGCGGCGCCGCGTTCCGGACCGGCGGATCCCGTGCGTACTCGGCGTCGTGGTGAGGCTGGGCTGCGAAAGGAAGCGTGTACTGCGCTCCGGGCGGCGCGTACATCTTCACCTGAGCGAGGCTGCCGAACGAATCATTCTCCTTTCCCTACTTTAACTGCCATTCCCGTGGAACGAGCAGTTTCGGTGTCTTGCGACCCTTTGTCCCTTTGCTGTTGATGGTTGGTGGTTTCGGCCCATTGCTCACATTCGTTATTGGGGTTAAAGTTCGGTTGAGGATCCGGGACTTTTCCGCAGAGTGTTTGTGGCGATGTTGGCGGTTGGTCCGCCGTCTTGCGGTGCATGTTTGTGGTTTCAAGGCGGTACTCGAGGGTCTCCGGTTGACCAGTGAGGCTGGGGGCGAAGATATAATTGTACGTAAGCTTGTGGCTACAGCGACAGGTACCTCCTTGAAGCAGCGACCTCTCGGGGATTCTTGAGAGCGCATGTCGGTTTTTTGCATGGCGTTCAATGCGGGATCCCGCACTTCTGTCTCGCTTCTTAACCGTGCGCTGGCTATATCTGAGCATCGGCCTGGTACAACGGATCGCGCAGGTTAGCTTTTCGCCCCTTTATGAACTGATAGCGCGATCTTGCCCACCCACCCACCCCATGCATTCGGGTAATGCACGAGAACCCGACAGCGGTACTCAGCCGGGCCGTATGCACTCGTCCGCGGATCCATGCGGTACTTAAATTTGTGTCGAAGAACCGCGCTGGCGGGTACGAACACTGCGCCCCTATGGGTGAAGACACGTCAAAAAGGACCAACGGTTGCTGCTGTGAAAAGACGTTGAACAACCCCTTTCGGAGGAGTACAGGTTTCCTATTTTGAAGACATAAAGCTCTTTGAGTTTGAACTACGAGGCGAACACCAAATGGGCGTGTCGGCCTCGTTGAAGAGTCTAGGCGGTGGTGAGCGTGAACGCCTAGCAAGGTGACCGTGCAGCGGTGATGATGCTAACGGACATTTTTGCATGTAGGAAGGGCGTCGACTCGCGGTGAGGACCACGAGAACAGCGGAGGGAGTGGAAGTAGCAAATCGGTTCACGACAGATGGGGATGCATTGCATTGCAGTAGTGCGCACAGTGATGCCACTCGCTGTTGACCATGCAGGGGTTGTGTTTTTTGGTTGCAAGTGCGGGTTTACTTCGAGAGAACAACAAACGATTGACCGATTTCATCGGGAAACGAGGACGCATTTTGAAACCTGCCATCCGTGCCCAGACCTGACCCGCACGGACATTCCCGCATGTGTCCACAGAGCCAATCCTTTTCCCGAAGTTACGGATCCAGCTTGCCCACGACGGAGCAGACCGCGGGACCGGTTTTCACGAACTATCACGAGTGAGCTTTTGCGTCTTCAGTTCGGGCCCCTAACGGTGCCTTGGGGGCCGCGAGGTAGTGGCACAGGACAAAACGCGACGAGCCCACGGCGGAAGCGACAGCAGGAAGAAAGGCCGCGCCTAAGGAGGGGCAGAGTACCGTGCGGATTGGAAGCCTCGCCCTTTTCACTGGCGAGCATCTGCGTCTGAGCTCGGGAGACCCGCGTGCACCTCAACTCTGTGGCACGGGGCGAAATACGACAAGCCGTTCGAAGCCACGGCGAAAGCGACAGCAGGAAAAGAAAAGCCTCGCCTAAGGCGGAGCAGTACCGTGCGGACTGGGAGCCTTGCCCTTTTCACTGGCGAGCATGTGCGTCTTGAGCTCGGGAAACCCGCGACTATGAGGCGTGCACCTCAACTCTGTGGCACGGGGCAAAACATGACAAGCCGGTCGAAGCCACGGCGAAAGCAACGCAGGAAACGAAAGGCCTCGCCTAAGGCGGAGCAGTACCGTGCGGACCGGGAGCCTCGCCCTTTTCACTGGCGAGCATCTGCGTCTTGAGCTCGGGCCCCCACCGGTATCTCGGCGCCCGCGACGTTGAGGCGTGCACGACTCTGTGGCACGGGACGAAATACGACACGTCGTTCGAAGCCACGGCGGAAGCAACGGCGCGGACAGCGGAAGGCCGGCCAACCGACTCGGCCACGTCCTTGTACGACCAGGTCTGGCCCTTGGGGATGCGGAGCAGCTGCTTCCACACCGCAATTTGGAACTCGGTCCCGGTTAGGCACAGCTGCGGGCTCCCATCCTCGAAGGCGCGGCGCACCGCTTCGGCGGCCGCCGACGGCTCGCTGACGACGACGGCCCCCGGCCACTTCTTGGCCAGGGCTGATTTCCCCTCCTCCTCGCCGGCACCGAGTGCGGGGTCGTCGCCGAAGGACAGGTAGCAGAGGACCTTTTCCTCAGCCCCGCCGCGGCCGTCGGCCACCGCCGCGAAAGCTTGGCCGAACGGCGTGTCGACGACGCCGCAGCCGACCTTACGACCCTTCCACTCCGACGCGCTGAAATCCACCACCCGTCCCCCCGCGCCCGCTTTGGTGGACGCCGGGCGGGGCTTCTTCACCTCGGAGGCGGCGATCACGGTCGTGAGCCGCCGTTTCATGACGCCCTCCGCTGCCTTTTTGCAAGATGCTTTGAGGATCTTCCTTTCTTCTAAGGGGATGGTGCTTCAGAAAGCCCCGTTAAGCAAGGAAAAGCGAACCCCCCGAACTTGTGACGCGAACACAGATTGAGTCGACTGTATTGTGTTGACCTCCCCGGAACTGAGAGCTTCGAGAGAATCGACATTTAGGCCAGGGTGGCGTACGCATCACATCAGGGGTGGCATGCCAGCGAGGTGGAAAGGGGCCACGAGTACTTGACAGAGAGGGACTTCGCGGTTTATCGCCGAAGTCCACGTGCGCCCCGGGGTCAAGTATTCGCGTAAAAGTGCGGAAGAAACGGCTACTGAAGAACCTGGCCTCCGCCTTCGCCGGCATGGAAATGCCGGCCTGCGCTGTGCTGCACGGAACGCGGAGCAGAGACGCTGAGGTGGAGGGTAGCAGGGAATTAGGGTCGGTTTTCGGAGAGGGGAGGCCACCACATCTAATGGTGACAGGTGGAAAAGGCGACCGCCTTTCTGCTTAGCAAGGGGGAGAGGGATAGGGAGGAGGAATGGCACGCGGACTTTTTACTTGGACGCCTACACCCGGGCACTGAACCCAGATTTGCCTGTACGCCGGACAACGCAGGGTTTACAGTCGAAACGCCAAGAGCGACAGCACTCAAGCATTGTCGCTGTCAAGGGAACTGCCCGAGACCGACGATGGCACCGCTCTGTTGCGCGGAGAACTCCATCCTTAGAAGCTGGGGTTAACCTTAGGCAAAAAGAGCGTTCGCAAGGTGTGCTTCCGTGTGGGCTACCCGCACACTGCCTCCTCCGTGATTTTTTTGTAAATGGCGCCTTTCACGAGTATTTCCTGCAAAACCAGGTGCGTCTTCAAAAATACTCGGAGGGGCCAATTCAGATTTACCTAGGGGTCAGGCATAGCCTCCATCGAGAATTTGCAACGCGGCCTCCTCGAGTAGTTTTGAAGTTTTTTTATCAAAGTCGGGTGCTGTTTTGTTCGTGCGTTTTGACCTGAACGCGTTTAGGTTAAAGTGCCGGCAACGTTCCTTTTTGGCTGGTAACAAGTATGCTCTCTAAGGAGGTAGTTACTGGTTATCACAAAAAAGAGAATATAGAGAGGCGCGTCGCCTACGGTGACCTGCTGTGAACCGACGCCGAGTTGTGCTGCGACCGAAGAGCGAGCGCGTCTCTTTTGATCTCGGCGGCCCGGGCTTCGCGCGCCTTGCGGCTCTCTTCCAACGCTTCGATGGTGCGGACGCGGCCCTCGAGGCGCGCCATCTGCCGTTCTTCGATCCGGGCCGCCGCGGCCAGGTGCTCCCGCCTCCGCTCCACCGCGTCGGCCGCCAGCCGGGAGCGGGTCTGCTGCGCGAGCTCGAGGCGCCGGTCCAAAGGGACCTGCGAAGGCGAAGTGACAGGCGACGGGCAGGCCTGCTGCTGCTGCTGCTGCTGTTGCTGCTGCTGCGCTGGCTGCTGAACGGGGTCAGTTGGAACCGGGCCGTCGAGGTCTGTGGGGGAGCGGGCGATGGCGGCGGGCGGGGACTGCGACCGCACGGAAGTTGCATCCGCGAGGAATTCGTCGCTGCCCCGGCGGACCTTCGCCGCCAGGCGGTCGACGAGCGCGGCGCGGCGGGACTCGTCGTCGGCGCGCACCTGCGACAGGGCGGCCTCGATACGGGCCTGCTTGCCGGCCGCCGCCCGCCGGGCCTCCTCCTGCGACCGCGCGGCCTGCTCCTCCCTTTTAAGCACGACACCCCGCCACCGCTCGCGCTGGGCCGCCTGCTTCCGCGACTTTTCCCCGGCCTCGTGCTCGGCCCGCTTCGCGGCGATTTCGCTGCGGTGCTTTTCGGCGTCCTTCGCCGCCCGCCGCGCCTCGCGCTGGTCGGCAGCCCGCTCCCTCCGCCGCGCCTCGTACGCGGCCTCGCCGGCTTCGATCCGGTTCTCGACGCTTTCGAGCTTCAGAACCCGGGTTTGCAGGGCGCATGACAGCGCCTTGTCCCGCCGCCGGTCTACCTCCCGCGCCAGCGCTTCCCTCCGCTCGCCGTCGCCGGCGCGGGTCTCCGAGAGGCGGGCTTCGGCCGCTTCTTCCTTCCCCGCAGCCGCCTCGAGCCGGTGGAGCTCGGTGTCGTGCTCTTGGTCGCGCTTGCGGTGGAGGGTCGCCGCCAGCCGCGCCGCGTAAGCGGCTTCGCTGGTCGGCGAGTGCCGGGGGGGCGACGCGGCGGTCTTCGCCGGGGACGAAGGCACGGCCCGCGCCTCGGCGCGGCGGGCGAGCGCCGCTTCGCGCTTCTCGCGGCGGGCCGTTTCGACGGCGCGCCGGTCCTTCGCGTCGTCCTTCGCATCGCACGCGGCTAGCCTCCGCCGGGCGACCGCCGCCGCCAGCCTCGCGTCCGCCCTGTCTTCGCGCGCGCGCCGCGCCGCCCGCTCCGCCTCCGCGGCCGCCCGCTGCCGCTCGGACACCACGAGCTGCCAGTGGTACTTCAGCGCGAGGTTGTCCTCGTACTCCTGCCACAACCGGTCGGTCTCATCGACAGCCGCCTTGTCCGCCACCGGCGGGCACGACAGCGAGCGGGGGGGGCCAGGGTCTTGGTCTTCCCCACCGTCGTCGCCCGGCGGCACCCCCCCGCAGCCGGTCTCTGGGCGCCTGCGGCGGCCCGCCGCCTGCCGCTCCGCCGCCGCGCACCTTCCGTCGTACCTTTCGAGCGACGCGCGTAGCCTCGCGGCCCGCTCGGCTTCCTGCCGCTGGACACTCGCGTGCCGCCGCGCAGCCTCGGCCCGGCTGGCCTCCCTTGCCGCGTTCTCGAGGAGCCCGCCGACTGACCCGGCCTGCTTGGCGACCGTTTCGAACAGCCCGGGAAGCGTGTTTTTCCCGGGGGCGCCGCCGCCGGCCGGCGGCTTGCCGGGCGGCTGGAGGAAGTCCTCGCGGAAGTACCCCGGGTTCGCGGCGGCGTGCTTGAGCGACAGCAGGTGCCGCCCGTGCTGCGCGCGCCGCCGGGGCGCCGCGAAGGCGGCAGGGTCGGCCGCTATGTCTTGCAGCCGCTTGCTGGTCGTCGCGAGGAGCCGCCGCGCCTTCGCTTCGAGCCCCGCTTTCCGGCGGTCGGCCGCGTCGTCCGCCCGCCGCTGCCCCACCTCCCTTCTATGCACGGTGCCGGCGGCGGAGCAGAGCTGCAGCAGCTCGCCGCCGCGGCCCGAAGCGCCGCCGGAAAGGAGCTCGCGCTCGTGCGCGCGGAGGCCCCGTTCCCGCCGTTTCTGCAGGTTTTCCTTGTGCAGCGCGACCATCCCGGCGAGCTTCTCGGTCTCCTTCCGCGCCTGCTCCCGCGTTTCGGTGCTCTCTTTGAACGCGAGGAGTTCCTCGAGCCTGCCGGCGCGGCCACGCGTTGCCCTCGGCTCGCTGTCGCCGGCTGTCATCTTCCTCCGCAGCTGCCCGGTGGCTGCAGGGCCCGCGCCGGGGTCGCCGGCCGCGGCGTCCGCCGCCTTCAGCAGCATGTGCGCGAAGCGCGTCTTTTGTCGCAGGAGCAGCGGCTTCTCGCGGACGCCGTTCACCTCGTGGTACTTCTGCCACTTGGGCGGCAGGTGCGCGATGTACACCTTGTGCACGACTTCCTCGCCGACAGCCTCCATCATTTGATCGTCGCCCCCCTCCCGTCTGGTTGGTATTCGCGGGTTCGGCTTATTCTCAACGTTACAGGGAGGAGGGGGGGTGGGCTACTCGAGCCAAACTAGTGTTCCCGCCTCTTATTATTAGAGTTAGCTCGCTTGAGAATCCGGGGGGTTTAGAGCCTCCGGGTGAGCTTCGTCAAATGGGTTCTTTATTTGGATGAAGGGCCTGCGCTCTGCAAGGGACAAAGCTTACCATCCCGGCGAGCTTCTCGGTCTCCTTCCGCACCTGCTCCCGCGTTTCGGTGCCCTCCTTGAACGCGAGGAGTTCCTCGAGCCTGCCGGCGCAGCCACGCGTTGCCCTCGGCTCGCTGTCGCCGGCTGTCATCTTCCTCCGCAGCTGCCCGGTGGCTGCCGGGCCAGCGCCGGGGTCGCCGGCCGCGGCGTCCGCCGCCTTCAGCAGCTTGTGCGCGAAGCGCGTCTTCTGCCGCAGGAGCAGCGGCTTCTCGCGGACGCCGTTCACCTCGTGGTACTTCTGCCACTTGGGCGGCAGGTGCGCGATGTACACCTTGTGCACGACTCCCTCGCCGACAGCCTCCATCATTTGATCGTCGCGCCGCCCGGCCCCTCTCGTCTGGTTGGTATTCGCGGGTTCGGTTCTTCTCTGACGTTATACTGTAGAAACAAAAACGGACATCAACCCCAGAGCAGTACAGCATAGCCAGTAAGTAGCCGGTGTGGGCTACTCTAGAACCAAACCAGTGTTGGCTCGGAAGGAGCAACCCTCTGCCAGCTGGCCGTTTCTTATCGGATTGTTTGTGCTACAATTCGGAGAGGCGACCCATCGTGGCGCAATTTGACGAGCTTTGCGGGACGGTAAGCTTTGTCCCGTGCGGAGCGCCAGTCCTTCCTCCAACTAACTTGACGAAGGTCGCCCGGTGACTCGAAACCCTCGGATTCCCATGCTAGCTATAACTTTGAAAAGAGGCGGGCGTGGCCAAGGGTGTCGTCGATATGGCACCAGCTCAGATCTCTTCATCCGGGATTTGGGTTCACACTTTCCTTCGCGCATCCTACTGGATGGCGTCTCATGCTTATCAGTCACTCTCGTCGGAAGTGCATAGCGCCTCATGTTTCTCAGCCTGGCGCGCAAGCCTGCTTGCCTGACTGACGTTGGTTGCCGCAGTTTGGTAGGGCGCTCTGCTGAGTCTCCGAGACTGGAGTCCAGTCGCTGGTAAACCGTGAATACTCGGCCAGAGGCTAGGAAATCTATGCGGCCGGCGGTACGGGCAAGAGAATGACATTTCCCCTGTTCCATCCACCCCTTGCTGAGCTCTACTTTGTGACAGCTTAACCCGAAAGAGCAGGTCGCCATCAGGAGCACGGCCGCGAGGGGCAAAGGAAAGTGATGAAAATACACAGATTGTCCGACCAGGGCGCCCCTTGGACAGGTCAAGGACCGTTCCGCTCGTCTCACGCAGGAAGAACGTGAACCGCGTGGTGTCGATTGGTATCGAACCATTCGGGTGTGGTTGACTAGAATTCAAAGGATCCGCGGCCATGAATTGCGCTGTCTGCTTGGTGTCGCCTTTACTCGCGACCGCCTTCGTCGCGTTCAGTGCGCGCTTGGTGTCACATGGTTTCATTTGCCCAACCGGCAGCAGTAGGTTCGTTTCTTTCATGTCGGATTCTCTCTAACCGAGAGTGTATAAGGGCGTGTTCACTCGCTGACAGCGAATGTAAGCTCATGTAGACCGTCGTTGAGACAACTTGGGTTACCCTACTGATGGAGAAAGTACGGCCGCACGACCTGTATCCAACTTGCTGCGTTTCGCCGGTTTGGGGCCGCTGCCGATGTAACCCACGATTCACCAACACGAAGTGACGGAAGATACCGTGCCCCGATACGTCCGTGATAGCCCTGATAGCCGATGAAAGATAACGGCAGACGATTTGATCCACGATCCGTCGCGCCCGGAAGGCGTCTGTTTTCGTCCGCCTCGACGGCGGGAAGAGCGGGCTCGGAGCAAAGGCAAAGCAGAGGCCGGCCCTCAAACGTGCAGCAAAACGAAAGAAACAACATCGACCGCCTCCGGTTGCCCCCCCAGGTCAGCATGCCGCTCCCGCAGCCCCGCGACTGTTTCGCCGGTCTCAGCGAACAAGGCCGCGTCTTCCAAGCCGCCCAAGCTCCGCCTCTCGCAGGCAGTGACGACAACAACGCCGAGGTGCCCCTCTTCCGGTCCAACGCACGTGCGCAACACGTCGCCGACCGACACGGAATCCGTCCTGCAAGCTGTTACTCCCTTCGCCGCATCGTGGAGCCCGGCTGCCAGGACCAGTCGGCGGCTCTGGTCGGTTGGCCGGTGCAGGACCGCGTCGAAAATGTCCAATTGCCGGACGAAGGCGGAATTGGGCGAGATCCAAGGCCGCGCGTCACGGATCTGCTGCAAGGCATCTGCACAGCCCAGCCCGGCGGTCCGCATCAAGTGGCAGGCGACCATCGCGGCTGAGCGGGACACGCCGGCCCTGCAGTGCACGAGGACGTACGCCGCCTCGCCGCCGCGCAGGACGGCGTCCATCCAGTCGAGGGTAGCCTTCACGTCCCGCAGCAGCTCCGTCTCGTTGCCGGCGGTGTCCCTCATGGTCACCTGCAGCCACGGCGCGCCCGCCAGCTTCCCCTGGCCCCCGCCGTACGGCACGACGTCCCTCTCCATCGACAGCATGTCATCTGCATCGAGCAACGATACGATGGCCACCGGCTCGTGTACCGCCCCCTGTTGGAGCTGCTCTACGAAGCGAAGGCAGCCTTTCAGGGAGCAAATCGCCAGCTGTTGTGAGACCCTGTGCACCCGATCGTCTTCCTCCGTTTCGATGTCGTCGGCTTCGCCGTCTTCATCGCCCTCTGCGGCGCCCGGTGGTTCCCAGAGTTCGGGGTCGAACAGCATCTCGACGCTCTCGTCGTCGACGACCATCACCCGCTCCGAGTCACCACCGTAGCTGAAGACGCCGACGCCGGTTCCTTCGACGAGGGCCAGCACTGCGTCCAAGCATGCCGCCGGCGTCACAATTGCGGCCTTGTGCCCGCTTTCCACTGCTCGCGCGGCATCCTCCGCCGCCCATGACGCTTCCGCCTGCGGGACGACATGCACGGCGCTGCTGTAGTCTGCCCCGGCCGCCACTATCCGCTGGGTCGCATTTTCGGCGAGTTCGGACAAAAGGAACAGCGTGTCCCCTGCAGCGGCCATTGGAGGCTGCGTCCCCCACCCCTTCTGATGACGCCTCGCGCGGGGACACGTGTGGGCAGCCGAGTTTTCTTTCGCGGCAGGAGGGGTGGTGCCTTGTTGTGGGGTATGTGAAAAAGAACGGTGACAATATTACTCGACGGTTCACCTTTTGTACTAACACGTACGGCGTTGCCGGTGACACTGGGCGGTCACACAGGCACACAGTCGCTTCTCAATGTCGCTTCTCAGTGCACACAGTCGCTTCTCAGTGCACACAGTCGCTTCTCAGTGCACACAGTCGTCACTCGTCACACAGTTGTCACACGTTGTCACACAGTCGCCACACAGTCGTCACACAGTCGTCACACAGTCGTCACACAGTCGTCACACAGTCGTCACACAGTCGTCACACAGTCGCCACACAGTCGTCACACAGTCGTCACACAGTCGTCACACAGTCGTCACACAGTCGTCACACAGTCGTCACACAGTCGCCACACAGTCGTCACAGAGTCGTCACAGTGCACACAGTCGTCACTCGTCACACAACACGTTGTCACACAGTCGTCACACAGTCGTCACACAGTCGTCACACAGTCGTCACACAGTCGTCACACAGTCGTCACACAGTCGTCACACAGTCGTCACACAGTCGTCACACAGTCGTCACACAGTCGTCACACAGTCGTCACACAGTCGTCACACAGTCGTCACACAGTCGCCACACAGTCGTCACACAGTCGCCACACAGTCGCCACACAGTCGTCACACAGTTGGCACACAGTCGTCACACAGTGGCACTCAGTCACACAGTAGGCACACAGAGAAGGTCGAACACTCGTTTCCCTGCAATAGACCGCTGTGTTGCAGCGTCGCCGAGTTGGGCGGCGAGTTGCCGGCAGCGGCCACGGAAGCTGGCAGCTTCTCGTGGGGGCCTCGCCCGCCATTGCACGCTTCCAAAAGCCCGGGCTGCCGGAAGGAGTGCGCAGGGTTTGCTTCAAGAAATGTGCGAACGTACGAGATACCCACTTTTCTTGTTCTTCTGCTTTCCGCCACCCCGACGAGAACGAGAAAAAAGAAAAGTAAGTTCAGGCCCCGGCCCCTGTGAGCCGCGTGAAGGGAAGCAAAAACCAAAAGATAAGGAAAAGGAAACATTGGTAGGAAAGCAAGAAGCGGGTGGATTTGGGACTACGTGAAGTAGAAAGAGTGGGTTGAAAGAGTGGAACCCGAGCCTTTTAGAATTTTTGAGGGGGGTGCTTTGTTAGGTATCAGAGACGTCGAGGTAAAGGAGAACCGAAAACGAGCAACAAGAAAGGCTGCTTATGGGATAGCATGGGGGTGTTTCTTCTCTTCTGGAACACATAAGAAATAGGGGGGGCGGGGGGCGAAAAGAAAGGAAGCGAAGAAAGAAAAAGAAGAAGGGCGAAGAAGGGCTGAAAGGGGGGGTAAGAAGAATAACGTACACGGTGAACTCCGGCCACAAAAACTGGACAGAGAGAGAACAAACCTTTACAAAGGGGGAAGAAAAACGGGCGCGGGGCCACGTATTTCACCCTTGTCCCTTCCAATAAAGGGGGGGCGGTGCTTCGCGAACGCTCGTTTTTTTTTGCCAAAGAACAGGCTCCAGCTCCGCTGAGACTAGAGTTCACCGTGTATCACTCGACTGTAGCGGCAGCCTCCAGAGCCCCAGACACGGCGATAGCGGAGGACCTTCCGGTAGGTGTCCTTGTTGTTGTTGGGTGTGGCCTGGTGTCCTGGGGTGGGGCCCCGGCCTGTTGGTTGGGCCCCCAGATACCTTGAGGTTGATGTCGTCCCTTGGGTATTTCGAGGGGCACCTCCCGTTCTCCTGGCGCCCGTGCGCCGGGCGTAGGTTTTCTAGTACAGCTATGAAGATCATCATGGCTGGTGAATATGCCCTGGTTCGGACCGTATCCGGCAACCAAAGCTTCCCGGGGTGGAGCCTCGCCCGCAGCGAAAGTTGGAAGCGGATCAGGCCGATTGCGCGCCTTTTTTGCGCAGGAGCGCGATTGAACTTGATATGCAGCAACCAATCTGTGACGATGGACTGCGCATAGTTGAGCCGCAGCTCTTGGAAAAGTCGATGGCATCATTCTTCGGCTTTTTCCTCGCATTCATGAAAAAAAACACCTGGCATCCTTTTTTCCTCCGGTGTTCTCGGTTTTTCTGCCTGGAGTTAGCCAGAACCCTTCAGACTGGTGGAAGAGTGGAGACATGGGTGTGCTTCAAGTGGAGTGCGTCAAAAACTGCAAAGCTCAACAACCGACGCTGGCTCCAAGCTGAAGGGGAAAAACTACAACGAGCTAGCGCTGCCGTTCTCCTCCTGCTAGTCTCGGGGTGTTTTAGGCTGGGGATTGCCTTGCTTTCTTTTTTCATTTCTTCTTTACTTTTCAAGACTGATTCTTTCTGAAAGGGTTTAGGGCTATGATGGGGAAATACAAAGAAAGAAGAAGGGGGGAAAAGGGTTGCGCGGACAAGAATGCGAGAAGTCAAGAGACTTCGGCAATACGAATGTCAAAAGCATTGGAATGGGGAACAGCTCGGATTGGTTTCGCACCGCAGTCTTCCATGCGTTGTGCCGAAGTATTTCGCAACCCCTTTACCGGCTGGACGTCTGGACCGTTTTTCATGGTATTTCTAATGTCCGAATTGCGTTGGCGCCGCCTGTCCAGCGAGTGTGGGACCAGCCAGGTGCGGGCGGACGCGTGCAAGATCTTGTGACACGGCTCGTCGAATCTCGCATTTCTGCGCACGTAAGCACGCCGCAGATTTTGCTCTGTCTCTCCCCTTCCCCAATCGGTCACACGATCGTTGCGTCTGTACGCCCAGCAGCTCGCCGAACCCCTCCCACCGATCATTGGTACACGGTGAACTACCCTTACTGAAGCGACAGAGCGGTCATGTGGTTCCGGTTCTACCCACTTACACACACAGCGCGAAAGGCGCAACGTGTGCACGATAGCGTGCGAAAATTCGCATCGTGTGCACGATCGCGTGCCCGAATTCAGGCTCAAGACGGATGCAGAAGTCTTGCACTGCAATGTACTTGGATCGTGATCTAGGGAGAGGGAAGGGGGGGGGGGGGGTGCTGATACTAAGCCTGAGACCCAAAACGAAGTTGCTAACCCTGGGTGGGGGTGGGTCCCCCCCAGGAGGGGGGGGGGGGGGGGGGGTACCCACCCACCCCTCGTTGCCGTCCGGCTGACAACGATGCCGAGTTTAGGGGCCTTAGCATCAGCACTGGGGGGGGGGGGGGGGGCACACCCTGCGTTGCGGGTGTTGCACCCACTTTTCTTTTCAAGACTACCGATCCTACACCAGCAACGAAGGCTGGAGTCCACCAGTAGATTGTCCCGTCGGGGGAGCCGAGAGATGAAGAAACCCCAGAGATGAGATTGGCGATAACCGGAAGGCAAAAGGAAAAACATGGGGAAACGAAAGAGAAACTCGGGAAAGACCCGGGGGGGGGCAATAAGTTAGAACTGGGTGCGGGGGGGGGGGGGGGTAATAAAGCCTTGATATGATCCGGGGATTGTTCTTCTAAGTATTGTGTGTTCTGAAGTGGGTTTGGGGATCTCTCAGAGAATGCGGTTTCGGTCGCAGGTGGGCCACGTACCAAGACGGTGCGCTGATGCCTGTTGGTAGGGCTGTGGTCACAGGGTTGGTATGTAGGCTGGAGTCTTTCTTCTGTCCGACACGGGCCTTCTCAGATGGGACACCCATGCTGCCAGCAGCGCGTAGGTAATGTATGGTAGCACGCAGCTTCTCTGAACGCTGTTGCGACGGTCCTCAAAACGTGCCAACAACAGGATTCGGTCGATATCGTTCGCATGCACGTTGACACGATGGTTTCCTGACCTGCCCAGCCGACTTGTCTTCTCTCCATTCGCTGTGTTCCTGTGCGTGTAAAGACTTCTTTCTTTACGCGCACCAGGCGAGACAATTCGCCCACGGGTCCACGGGCATGTGTAAGCCTGCGGTTCCATCGTCAGTCTGCGCGCAAAGAAGTACCGGTTTTGTGGTGTGCGCTGGCGCTGGTTGACACATGCAGTGTGTGAGAAGAGTGAAGTGGCTCTCACTCTGCTTTTGCAAACACAAACTTCAGAAGAAAAATAAAAGCGCGACGCTGTATCGCTTGATCCATCTCCCCCTTCACCTCTAGAGCCAACTGCTCAAGATATGCGAAGAACGAGGCTCCTCCGGCGGCGCAAATGGATGTGGGAACGGGGGAGAGGGGTAAACATCTTCTTTTAGGACGCGTTCTTGGACTATCACATGTACGAGTCGACGCTGATCTTCTCCGGCAGGGGCTGGATGTTCACCTGTTGTTGATGGTGTTGGTTTTATTTTTATATTTTTCCTGTTGACAACTTGCAGGGTATTAGTTTGAAGGCTTCCGGGGTTTGCAGATTTAGACCGTTACTATGGGGTGGTTTTGGGCGGTGTTTCGGCGTCTTGGGGCGGAGCCGACACATCTCCACAACTTCGTTCGGCAAAAGAGGGGTCTTCATGGGTCAATTATGGTCACCCCGTCAGTTTGGCGACACATTTTGGGGGCGTTTTTTTAACCTACACCCCCTTTCCGAATGCTTCTGGGTTCCCTGTGGGGTTGGGTGCCGTATGGGGGACGCGCTCCAAAAACAGTCAAAATCGTAAACAGACAGTCTCGTCAGGCAGCAAAAGGGGTGCACCTGGGGACCTATTTTCCCATGATTCCTATGATAATAGGTCCACGGGTTTGGTGTATCTGCACCTGCACCGCCGTGCTTACAACAACATTTTTAGCGTTATTTTTAGCAACATCGCGCCGAAGGCGCGACGGAAAAATTGCCACTCACCCTTGATAGCCATTGGAAAAAGCCTAATAATAGGAACGTTTTATCACCAATAAATTTTGCTTTCACGGGAAAATTTGGGCAAAAAATAATTCCGCCCCCTTTATCATGTGTGGGTCACTTTTAGCTCGTGTAGGTTACTCAACTGTCCAACAGGACCCTGGCCCGGTAATGAAGCACAGTGGTAGCTGCAACCTGCCGAACACAATTGAACGGCAGCGGCTGGGTCTCAGCAGCGGAGGCTCAGTTGCCTTCGAGCACCTTCAGCACACTGCTACAAATACCACACCCCCTGCCTATATTTACTTCGAACACCGTTTTTTGAACATATTTTTTCCCCCCGGGCCAAGTCAGGGCATTAGCTTGGTTTCCAGCCCATTTTCCAAATTTGGACCGCTAACGGCTTTTTGCGTTTTCACTGTTTTTCAGCAGTTTCTGCACTTAGGGAGCACACCTGCCAGTGTTGCACGGGTCTGCCACCTCTCCGGCCTCAACCTCTAGTGTCGCGGTGTAGCCAGGATTTGTCGACTGGAACCCCCGGTACCACAATAATCTATTTTTCGGCTCGTGTAGCGAGCCGAAAAAAAAGCGGTATGGTACACCAAATTTCCAGGCCCGAAGAAACGGTATTGTCCATCATGCACAGACATCCAAGCTAGCTTGCTCCCTCCTCCACCACCCTGTCGCAAGGGCAGCGCGAACAGAAGTTGCCTCGCACCCGCCGACCCATTCGATACTTTGTATTCGCCGAATTCTTCGAAAGACCTGCAGCCCAGGAAATAGGCTCAATACAGCGCGACGCGATTTTTTCTCGGCGGCCTTTCCAAATTTGGACCGACAGTCCAAATGTGGGTGCACCGGAGGGTTTGCAAAACGAAAGTGCAGGAAGCTGGAATGGAATATAGACAAGAAGGGGCGTGAAGACGATCGCATATTTAGACAGCCAAAAACATCCGACGTATAGGTTCACTCGACGCTGGGGGTAGATGGCTCAAGTTATTTTGATTGAGCGTCGAGCGGATACCTGCCTCTCATGGATGTTGAGGTGAGGGGGTGTGTCGATCTTCTTCGTTCAACGGGACACGGAGGTTCGGTCTTGCCCTCTAACCTTCTGGTGACGCCACTGGGTGCCGCTGGGTATAAGTGCCTAGTGAGATATCTCGTTCCACCGTGGGTGGCACTACCGGATCAGGACGGCCACGGGAAGCTTTAGTGGGGGAAAAGAATTTGGTTCGATGCTTGTGCATGCTCCTGCCTCTTCAGGAAGAGCAGGGTTGGTCAAAAAAGGTGCAACACAAACCTCGAAACGCTCCTGCACGGCGGTCATAACCTCCTTGTCAGCGGGGTAGTTTTCGCCAGTCGCCGGGTTTTTTCCCTTGGTCTCAGCCGCGTCGTTCGTGAGGAAGCAGATGGCCAGACCCTTCGTTCCGAAACGTCCTGCGGCGGTTGATTACTTATAACTGGCGGTTCATGTCACAGACAGGCGATCGCAACTTTTGATTTAAAATGATAGGTAGGTTCCCTCCCAAGACGGCCGCTTACCTGTCATGATAAGAAACCCGAAGCGGGGGGGCTGTGCCCCGAGACGCGACTTATAAGCTACTCTTGCCTCTGAACGTGGGCCACTTTGGCACCTGTGTGAGCCGCTTTGCAGTGACTGCGCCTCGGGGCCAACCGGCCGCCGTGGAAGGCGACAAACTGAATCCCGTACACAGAGACCGTCCTCTGCTTTGTCGGTAGTTCGGACGTGTGCTCTGTGTACCTAGTTCTGACGCGACTCATGTCCTTGCCACTGGAGGGAGAGAGAAGTCCTGAACCCCATTCTGCTGGAGGCCCATCCTTTTTGAGGAGCTCGTGCTGTCACGGTCCTGCTCTGCCTCGTTACAGTATTGTCGAAAAGACCCCACTTCCCTCTGCAACCCAGCCCTCCTCTCCCGTGTTGCATCCTCTCAGATGAATATTCTCTACACTAAAATGTAGCGTCTTGTACGACAACAAACCGGAAACATACCCGCGCGACCGACTCTGTGGAGGTACGTGTCTGCGGATTCGGCCATGTCGTACTGGATCACGATGTTGACTCTGTCGATGTCGATACCTCGGCCGAACAAGTTCGTGGCGACGCAGATACGGCTCTTGAACTCCTTGAACGTCTGGTACGTGGCAATTCGCTGCGCTTGCGGCATCCTGAATGGTTGGGTTTGCAACATACGCAAGAAGAATCTGAAAGAAGCGTGCGCTTGGATAAGCGCTCCTGCAATGGGCTACGAATCAACCTTGAGTCCAGTATCTGGGCAGCCCGGGTTCATTTTCGGATGGTAACGCTAGCACAGTCGTGATAGGTTCTCACGGCATGTGCTTGTGGGCTTCTTTGCATGTCGGACAAGAACTGAGCACTGTCGGAAAAGTCAGGATTTGTGGAAAATAGTCATACTTGGAGTGGATGCAGGTGGAAGGGAAGCCGCATTGCTTGAGCATCATGTCCAGCGCGATCGCACGCTCGGAGTTCCTGACGAAGATCATGACCTGGTTGAACTCAAGGGAGTCGAGAAGGCTGTTGAGCTTCGCGTTCTTCTGCGTTTCGGCGCAGTCGACGTAGTATTGTTGCAGACCGTGAAGGGTCAGCTTGGCCTGAGAGTCGACGTAGATCTCCAATGCGTCCCTGTTTTGTGTGGTATAAAATGGTACGTGGGATCGTCAAGAAAAGTAGTCAGCCTCGTTGAAGGATCCACCCAACGGTCTAACGGGTGAGAAACTGGGACACGCCGAGGAGCTTTCCTTGACGTGCCTACTCAGGAATGTCGTGAGGATACTCGACAAGAAGAAGTGAGTGCATACTTCATGAACAGCTTGGCGACGTCACGGACCTCCTTCGCAAGGGTTGCGGAGAACATCATGACCTGCTTGGACGTCGGGCACTTGACGAAGATTTCTTGGACATCCCGTCGCATGTCGAGGTTCTCCAGAAGCTGGTCAGCCTCGTCGAGAACGAAGTACTTGACGTGGTTCGTCTTCAGCACGTTCTCCTTCACCAATTGGTGCAGACGGCCAGGGGTACCGACAATGATGTTTGGGCAGTCGTCTCCCTTCTTCGTAAGGAGGGTCTTGTCCTTGATGTACGGCGTGCCACCGAAGAACACTCCGACCTTGACGTGGGGGAGGTATTTGCAGAAACGCGTGAATTCACATTGGATTTGGTAGGCGAGCTCTCTTGTGTGCACGATGACGATGGCCTGCGCCGCCTTGTCATCGCGCTCTTCGATCTGGTGGAGGATCGAGAGGACGAAGACAGCGGTCTTGCCCATTCCGGACTTCGCTTGCGCGAGGATGTCTTGGCCGAGGATAGCCTCGGGGATCGCCTGGTGCTGCACTTCTGAGGGATGCTCGAACCCGTTGTCAGTGATAGCCCTGTTGAGCTCCGGCTTCAGCAGGAACTCTCTGAACCCTCGGATTTGTGTGGTCGAGTAGCCGGCGTCAGCACGTTGCTCGGTACCCTCGGGTGCCTTGATTTCCTCCTCATCGTCGAAGTCCAACAACTCGTTCTCGGCGGCGGGCTCCTCTTTCTTGGTGTCAGTCATCTTCCTGCTCTCGGAGGTGATGAGGGGGAGGAGAGACGCGCGTAGGAGACGGAGAGAGAGAGTGTGTGGGTGGGTGCGAGAGGTGCTTTTTTTTGTTTTGTTTTTTGGTTTTCCTTTCTTGTCCCCCTTTTTTTCTTCTAATTCTTTGAGTTACCTTTCCTTCTAGTTCGTTCTGTTGCGCATCTTGATCGCCGCGCGATGCGACACCAATAAGCAGGTCGGTGCTTTTCGGCCCCTTCCTAATCGCAGTCAGGCGGGCCCAAAATGCTGTGCGGGTTGCGATGCGTGGCGGAGACGTGAGCTTGTTCGGTTCTGAATCACAATCGAGGCGGAAATACAGCTGGTGCGTGTTGGATGAGTAGTGGTAGTGAGTGCTACAGTTGCACTCGGCCCCGTGGCGACTCACTTGGGCCAACCCCGTGGACGCGCAAGCAGGGTAACCGACTCAATATGGTAGGGCGGCTGCATTCGCCGTGCCGTTCTGGGCTTGAATCTTACCTACGTAGTTTGCACAGTGCTCGCCGCAATTATTCGATTGCAGTTCGTTGACCCTGACCACTGCCGGAGCATCTACCTCATCTCCCCTGTTTCGACTTGTATATAGAATGCTCTTCTGGTACCGGTAGGCCATCTGTATCTAAGACACGTAAGCTGACGTGAGCGTTCCGGCGCACGCGCCTTCTCCGATCGCCCCGTTGAAGTGCTGGCAAACCCAAAAAAAGATAACGAAACGCGGCGGCGAAGTCCTAAGCCAGGAGGAGCGCTTTGCTCCGCTTCCGGAGGCAACACTTTGTTAATTCGCGACTACAATCAATACTGGATGGGAGCAAGGGTTTTTGGACAGGACATACGGGGCGGGGGTGAAATCGTGGGAAGGGTGGGCGAGAGGGTGGGTGGGACAACCCGGTACGGTGCACTTGCCAGATTGTGACACACGTGAGAGTTACTTGTCGCAGGACCTGTGCTCAAGGCGACAGCTGTTCGCTTGACACTTGTGTCTGCCCACTGGCCAAGCTAAACGAGAACTGCCTGTTGCTGGCCAGTGAAACGGGGAACAAGCGTTGCTGGTTACATGTGACACGTATCTTGCACGGCCGAACCACTGGCATGTGTGACTGTCACGGACCAAGTGGTGACCAGAGCGGTGCTGGGTGTCGTTGCTTGCATTGAAGGTACCCTCGTCTTGCGGTACACGAAAGGTATCGTGTGGGCTTCGCAGTTCGCAGGCAGGTCGCGTGAAAAAGAACCCGGTGAAAAATCATCCGCCTCCAAACTTCGGTGCGCACGCCGAGTCTGAGACACGGAAATGGGCGATCCCAGCGCAGCGAAAGCACCAACTAACTACAAGGAGTGTTTGAGAAAGACATCGTGAATACAGCACCCCCTCCCCCCGACGGACAGCTCTTACCTTCTGCTCAGCGAAACTCGCCCATAACCCACCTGGTCCAGCGCTCCCGGTGGGTTCCCCAGGACTCCCCCGAAACTCCCCGATGATCAACCCGATCTTTGTGAGGACAGGGCTGCGGGTGGCGGGTGGGCGGGTGAACAGGTGGGTGGACACTTGGCGAATGCTACACCTGGCACAAGTGTAGATGCGTCAGGTGTAGAATGTGTCGAGTGCAAACCGACATGTAGGTGGATGGGTGGGCCGGTGAACAGCTGGATGTCGATGATTGGGTGTGTATGCCCGGTTGCAAAGTGCATCACACTCCGGAGTCTACGTATCGGGTGTCCTCGGGTCGCCAAGACCAGGTGGATAATGTACGAACGAGAGGGACCAAGCGCTGCATTGGCGCATATTTTGAGCCGCTGGCCTGACCCGTACCTGCCGACGCGTATACAATACAGTAAAAAAGGAGCTATCACGAAAATGCCCCTGTTCTGATATTTTCATTTTCATTGTATTCTGAGGTTCTTTCGCGAGCTTTTCAACGAAGCCAACGGATGTTGCATCGCGGATACTTCTCAACGTTTACGGGAAGCCACGGCTTGGGGGCTGATTATCTTATGGTTCCTGCGCTTTTTCGCGGACAAAGTCTCTCAGCATGGCATAGACCCCAGCCCGTGGCGGATTGGACTGCATTTCAAAAGTGCTGAATGCTCGTCCAGAAGGGCTGGCGGCTCACCTTTGCCTGCGTTGCTTTTTTGCCGAAACGTCCCCCCCCCACCTGCTGCTGCACAAGCAAGCTCGATGAATGGCGGGCATTTCTGAAAGTTTCGCCGCACGGGTGGAATATGCGGAAAGATGGCCATCGGGAGAAGGAAAGACACTGTCCATAGGTTCATGGGCTCATATTGTGGGCAGGTCGCGCGGAAGCGACCCTCCGATGGAAGTTACTCGGCGCCGGCTGACTTCGCAGACGTGAAGGAGCGGGTGACCCCCACCCGCTTGCTGTTGCTGAGCCGGTGGGTAGTGCCCCACATGCATGGGGGAAAATCCAGGCTCATGGGGACCGCTCGGGGCGCTCCCTCACTGGGCTTGGCCGTGTTCTCCGACACGGGAAGGGGGGGGTGGAACCACTGGATGCCTGGGGACAACACTGTTTTCCATGCATGTTTGAGGAGGGGGGGGTAGGCGTGGAACTGGCCGGTCAGTCCGTGTGAAGAAAAGAAGCTGGCATCGAATCGGCCAATACGGCGATCATTGCCCCAGCGCTTGATCGGTCCACTATGTGGTGCATGTACCTAGCACAGTGAACCAGTCATGACTGGCCATTTTGGCCAGCCAGGTTCGGACCGGCCATGGCCGCGGCTGTTGCCGGCCATAGACCGGTCATTTTGGCAGCATAATCAGTCCACTGTGTGTATCGTTTGAATAACCTTTGGAAAGAGCTCTGTAGGGGAGACGCGTTTTCGATGACCTCTAAGTTTCATCAACACCAGAAAGGTGTCTTACCACCTGTGTTTGTGAGGGCTACAGCACATTTCCCTCCTTTGAGATTCGAATACTGTTGCGATAGTGAGGAGTCATCAGCATGCTGGTGAGTACCACTATGTTACATTTTCGCCCTTGAGATTTCGCAGCTGGCAGCCTCCTCAAGTATTGCCTGCAAAGCAGGTGGTTAAATTTATACAAAAAAAAAAAAACAGAAGCTTTCCGAACCCGGCCTCCTCGGTCGTGCCTCGCGGCTTTGCGGGTTTGCTTTTTTTTGCTTTGCTCGCGCGGCCGGCCTACGCTTCCACCCCCGCCCCTCACGCGGCGCGGCGCAGCCCGGGCGCCGCGAAGGAAACGCTGCGGCCGTCGTCGCTTTTCGTGTCGGACGACCGCTGCCGCACAGCGCTCCGCATGCCGGCCTTGTCTTGCCCGCCGGCGAGGAGGGCGGACAGCGGGCTGCCCGAGAGGAAGCTGCCTTTTTGGGCGAAAGGCGAGCCCGGCGAGCCGCGGCCCCCCACGGGCCTCCCCTTGCCGGACGCCGCGCGCAGCGCGATCAGAGCGGGGTTTTCGTCTTGCTTCTTCGCATTCGCAGGGTTTCGCTTCGCTCCGTTCGCGGTGGAGGTGGCGGTGGTGGGGGTGTTCTTCGAGGCGGAGGCGGCGGCGTTGCGCTGCCCGTGGCCGTTGCCCTCGGGCGCGGGGCGTTCGGCGCCCGACGCCTTCGCCGCGCTGACCTGCGCGAGGGACAACCCCTTCCGCTGCACCGGCCATCGCCGGACAGTCGCGGTGTCGTCGCTCTGCACTTGCCGCATCACGTCGCCTACCGCCGGTGGCTGCTGGTCCGCCAGCCGATGGCCCCGCCTGTCTCGCTTCGCGGAATCGTGCCCGGACGAGAACGAAGACGACGGTGCCGGCGCGCCGTCTCCCTGCCGCAGCGTGGCGCTGTGCTGGACGCCGTACGAGCGGTCGTCGCCCTGCGACGACCCGCCGGTCTCCGTTCTTTCCGTCTTGTCGCCGCATTCGTCGGAGCCCTCCGCGGCAATCGAAGACCGCGTCGTGGCTTGCTCGTCGGCTTCCGACAGCAGGCGGCCGGCATCCGCCGAGTGAACGGACGCACCCGCGTCGGCCCAGCCCCGCCCCACCTCCTGCGGCACCTCCTCGTGTCTCGGCTGCTGCGTGAAAACAGTGCTGCCGTCGGTTGCCGAGACCGCAAGCTGCGAGTCACGGGCTGGGCACTGCGTGCTGCTCGCTTCGCCATCGGCTCCGACAGCCGGCGATCCCGGCGACGACGACGACGAGGCGACCTGCCGCAGTTGGTCAGCGGGGCCCCGTGTTCTGCCGCCGCTTGAGCGGAGGTTCCTCGAAATCGGGTGAACGCGCACTACCGTCGCGAGCTCTGCAGGGGGCTCGGCGGGCTCCTGCGGGCCAGCCAGGGCGGTGTCAGGGGAGACCAGCAGGTCCTCCGAGCGTAGCTTGTACGAGCCGTCGAGGGAGAGCGCGCTGCGCTGGGACCGGAACGACAGCGCGTTGATGGCAGCGGCCGCGTACGGCGACGCGGGGATGCACTGGGGCGTGTAGCTGGTTCTGCCCTCCTTCAACGCTTGCAGGGCGGCCAGCGCCTCGGGGGATACGGGCGTCTGCGGCGAGGCGGGCGACCTCGGCGGGCAGCCGGAGGTGCCGCCCGGCATCGAGCTGTCCAGCGAAACGGCACGCAGAGCCGGCACTTCGCCCCTTCGCGTCTCCCTCTTCTTCAGCAGCGCGCTCTTCTCAGCACGCCCGCCCCCTGCAGCGTGCCCGCTGCTGTCCAACGCCTCGGTCGCGTTCCAGCGGCCAGCGGACTGCCCTGCGTTGTCGCCGTGCAGCGTGGCCGAATCCTCCGATTCCAAGGCGTCGGCTGCCTTCCGAGTATCCCGCTGGAGGATCCCCCCGTCGACCGCCTCCGCGAATGCAGGCGCGGCGCCTCCGCCCCCCAAGTACTCGCCGGAGCCCCCGGACGCCAAGTTATCGGCGGGGTCCCGAGCCGCCGGGCGGGTGCCCTCGTCCTCATTTCGCGCGGCCGCTGCCGGATCCTGCTCGCCGCTTTCACCGAGGGAGTCGTCGCTAGGCGCCAGCCTCTCGAGCCCCCGGGACCTGCCCTTGCGGGCGGCGTCGGGCTCCGCCGTGAAGGATGCGCGGGGAGCCCATTGCGCCGCTGCCGGCGGCGGCGACCCGGAGCCTTTGACGGGCGGCGAGCCGAACCCGCCGGCGGCAGCGGGGGACTTGACGGGGGACCGCGTCGGGGCTTCGGGCGGCAAAACGCTGCCGGCGGCCGCCATGCCCTTGGCCCTGCCGGCCGCGAGCAGCGGCAGCTGGATGGCGAACGGCCGCTTGCGCAGCCGGTCGCCCGAGGCCTGCTTCACCGTTTTTTCGGGGACCGCGTCGTCGGGGTCCGTCCACGCGCTCCGCTCCCGCTGCACGCACCGGCTCGACGGGACGGAGCTGGGCCGGCGGCTGCCATGCGGCGCGTCGGCGGTCAGGTGCGAGTCGTTGGGGGTGAAGAGCGCGGAGTCCGTCCGGGCCGCGAGCTGCGTGAAGAACGCGTCTTCCGCCGAGTTCGTCGAATTCGAGCGCGGGTCGCTGGTGACGGTCTGCAGCGACGCGGCCGACGTGAGCCAGGAGAACGGGAGCGCCTTGTCCGCGTGGCCGCGCGGCTTCCCCGGCTCGCCGGCCGCCTTCAGATCCCCGGAGAACAGCTGGAAGTACTGGCAGGGCATTTCGACGTCCTCCGTTCCCTCGGGCGACGACAACGCCGCCGGGCCATTCAGCTTGCCGGTCGCCTTCGCCGCGCTCGGCGGCGCCGGCACTTCTTTTCCCCCTGGCTCCTCTCCCCTGCCCGCCGGGCCGTCTGCCCTCTGTTTCCGACGGGTGGCTTCCGCGTCCGCCGCGCTCGGCGGCGCCGGCGCTTCTTTTTCCCCTGGCTCCTCTCCCCTGCCCGCTGGGCCGTCTGCCCTCTGTTTCCGGCGGGTGGCTTCCGCGTCCGCGCTCTTTTGGTCGGCTTCCCCCTTCTGCCCCTCGCCGGCTTCCTTCAGCGAAACCCAGGAGCGCACGGTCGACGGCCGCGCGTTGGGCTCAGCCCGGCCGCCGCTCGCGCGCGGCGGCGTGCCGCCGGCGGGCTTCTCGGACGCCACGGAGGGCGCCTGCGTTTCGGTGGCGGGGTTGTCGGCAGAGCCGTCCTCGTTGCACTCCGCGAAGGGCGGCGGCGTCCCGGTGGGAGACGGGGGGAAGATAAGTTCATCGTAGCCTTCCACCGGTGACGCAGGAAGTGCCTCGCAGGGGGGAGGCGCGGACGAAGCGCTGAAAACGTCGAAAACGTCGTTGCCGCGTGCCCCCAGCTGACCGGTGCGAGCTGACGTCCCGCCGCTCATGTCCAGGTCACGGTTACCCAGAGTCTCGAGCGCATGCAAGTTCAAGCTCAGTGACACGTTCGCACTCGAGTGGCCCTCGCAGTAAGAATCACTGCTACCATCGACGGCGTGCAGCTTGATGGACTCATCCAACACGCCAGATTGCACCAGCTCCTTCACGTACCGCTTCGTCTTCTCCTCGCTCGGGCCCTGCAATGCCCACATGCTGAAGATCTCGTCGTCTTCATCATTGTACGCCGCGGAGTGTTCGAAAACGCCATCCGAATACACGCGACTCTCGCTCTGCGCCCGACCCGGCGACAACAGCACACCTGCACCACCGGGGTGCCGTTCCCGAGCTGGCGGAAGCGGAGGTGACGCAGTGCGCAGGCTCCTCGAAGAAACCTGCAGAATGCTCTTGTGATGCGAAGGGAAAAAGTCGGGCGCCTCGGCGCCGATCGAAGGACTCGCCGCCGCCTCGAGGATGCGGCTGAGCGGTTTCTCCTCGTCGCCGTTGGACAGCAGTATCGGCGCGATGGCGTCGTGCCGCAGGGGCGGCGAAGGGTCGACGGCAACCCGCGGCGGCTGGTAGGCGTGCCCCGCTGGCGCAGCGATCGAAGCCGAGCTTTTCACCCGAAGCGACGGCTCACGACGGTGCGAAGGGTCCACGCCAAACCAACTGTCCGGACTCTTGCCGAGAGCGGCCACCGCCGGTGGGGGTGCTTCTATTGAAGAGGCGCGGACGCGCAATTCGGACGGACTCCCTGCGGTGTTGCGGGGGGCGCTCGGCCCTCCGTCACACACTAAGCACCGCTCATCCCCAGCACGTGCGCCTCTTCCTGCGCCCCCTCTGACTAAAGTCAGCTCGCATGTGTGCAGGCCGTGGCGGTTCGCAGCGGGCTCGTGCGCAGCGGCTTTCCCGTCGCTACCCGGCACTACTCCTTCGCTTGCCCCGTGCAGGGGGACGGCTTCTTCCGCGGCCGACAGACGCGCGAAGCGGTCCGTAAAAGAGGAGCGGTCGTCGTCGGTTGCGAACGACAAGCGCTGCGACACGCCGCGGCTGGCGCCGGGTGCCCCCCCCGAAGCGGCGGCATCCGGGCCGAAGGGCGCCGAGCTGTGGTTGGCCAGGGAAGACGGTTTGCGGGGCGTCGGCGAAGACGACGCCGCGTACAACGAATAGATTCCGACCTCCCGCTCGTTGAAGGTTTCCCCCGGAGAGGGTGCCGCCTCGGCTGTGGTTCGAACCGCTGTTTCCGCGTTGCGGGCGGCCGCCCTCCCCGGACCCTGCGCGAGCAGCGCCCGCGCAACGGAGCTTGGTTCGGTGCTGCCTCCCCTCGCACTCAGCGAGGAGTCGCGGATGTGCGCGCCGAACGACGCGACGCTGCCGTCCGACTTCTCGCGGTAGGGCCCCCCCCTGCTCCACTCTGCGTCCCGGCCGGAGTCGGACACGGCGGGGACGCCATACGCGCGGGCATCGCTTTCGTCGTCCCGTCGGCTGCTGCTGACGTATTCGACCACATCATACCCGCCGGCGAACCCCGGCCGGCTTCCGCCCGCCTGCAGCACCGGCTTGTACCACGCTCCCTCGCTGCCCCCGCGGGACCGGTCGCGCGGCTGCCACTCCGCCGGGGCGGCGGCGGACGCGTCCGAGTATGCCGGGTATCCGCGGGTTCCCTGCGGGCCGGGCTCGTCGGCGCGGAGCGGGCCGGCGTGCTGCGGCCGGCGGCCGGGCTCGTGCGGGGGCGGGTAGCTGCGCTTTTTCCGGCGAGGCCGCGCGGCGCCGCCGGCCGCCGGCTCGCTGCTGGTGGAGGCGGACGGCGTCCGCGCCGCCCGCAGCGAGTTGAGCAGCGACTTCGTCTTCGGCCGCGGGCTCCGGGGCGCGGCGCCGTGGGGGGGCGTGCGGGGACGTGCTTGGAACGCGTGCATGTCCACCGCACTAGTCGCATTTGCACCCTGGGGAGGTGTGCAAGAACGCGGGTGTGTGTCCAACACCGCACTGGTCGCATCTCCGCCGTGGGGGGTAGAGGGGAGGCCGCCGGGCGCTGGCGGGCTTGCGGAAGGTGGTGGTGCTCGTAGAGATTCCTGTGGGCTCGACGCGCTCGGAGATTGGTGGGAGCGCGATTGCGTCTCTGCTTCGTCGGCGGGCACGCCGCGCGGTGCGTTTTGAGACGGTTGGTATTGCCGCACCGGGGGTATGTCGCGTATGAGGGTTGATGCTGTGCTCTCGCCAGGGCTACGGCTGATGCTGCGGCGGTCAACGGCTGATGGTTGAGCTTTGGGTGTCTGGCTGTCGGGCACCAAAGGATGTGTACTCGCTGGGTTGGAACTCGACGCGGGTGCACTGCCGCGTGCCGAAGTCTCGGTGACTAGCAGGTTGCTTCGTTCTGATGCCGTCGCCGCGGCGCGCTCGGCTGCTGCGAGCCTTTGCTTGAGCTCCGAGCACTCCGCCGCAAGAGCTTCTTTCGCCTGCAACGCCCCGACAAGTTCCACCGTCGGCTGCTGCTGCTGCTGCTGCTGCGGGGGTTGCAAAAGGAGAGCTTTCAGCCTTGCGCACTCTTCTTGGAGGTCTTCCTTTGCCAGCAAAGCGGCTTTCAGTTCGTCTGGGCGCGTGGAGACGAGCTCGAAGCTGACGTCGGACTGCCCGCTCTCGTTCCGTTCGCTGCTGTACCGCGGTGATCCGGGCATGACTGTAAGCTTGTCGTGCTCGCCTCTGGCTAGCTTTTGTTCGATAGCTGAAACCAAATCCTTCACACCTCCCGCCATGCTGTGCGTTGACCTGCTATTCGCTTCCAGTTCAGAGGCTGCAGCTGAGAGCTTGGCGGCAGGCGCTGCGCTGTGGTGTTGTGCGAGGGACAGGTCTGACCGCAGCCTGATACACTCTCGTTGCGCCTCCGAGTGGAGGTCGCGAATAGCTTCGAGATCGGCTGCTACCGCAGAAACCGGGTGTTTCTCCTCGAGCTGCTTTCGCAAACGGGCGCACTCTTGGTTGAGCTCGTCGCGCTGGGCTTTGACGGTTGACAGGGCATCCCGCATGTCGGCAACGGCCTCGGCCTCATCCAACGATCTCCCCGTGGGCAGCGGTGTAAAAAGCGCACGCTCAGTATCGATGTGCTCCTCGAGAGACGCGCACTCTCTTTCGAGCTTCTCGCGCGCCGTCTGCGTCTCCTGGAGCTCTTTTTCCAGCAGCAGTATGTCGGAGGTACTGCCCTGCCTGCCGCCCAGGCGCTCCTTTTTCACCTTCTCCGATAGCGTCGAGCACTCGCGGGTCAGCTCGACGACGCCGTGGTTTGCGTACTCCAGATCCGATTTCAACTTCGAGATGTTCCCGAGGGCCTTTTCCCTTTTCTCCAACCGCTCTTGCAGCTTCCTGCACTGTTCCTCGACGCCTTCGCGGTCGATCTGCGCGGATCGGTAGGCGCTCTGCAGGCGGTTGACTTCCGGCACCGGGGAAGCCGCGAGCCTTGCCTCCGCCGCCAGCCTCTCCTCGAGCAGCCGGGACCGCTCCTCGAAGTCGGCCTGCTTCCTCTCGGCGGAGAACAGTTCATCCTGCAGCCGCCGGACCTCCGGCAGTGGCGTGATGCGCCCTTTGCCGACGGCCAGCTTCTGCTCGAGGCCGGTGCACTCGCGCTCGAGCGCCGCGGCGCGCGCCGACGCGGCCAGCGGGTCGCCGGGCGCTTGCACCGACGAACGGGGCGTTCTCGACAGCCGCCGGCGCGGCAGAGGCGAGCGCCCGGACGCCGCGAGGTCGGGTTCGGGGCCGAGGCTCCCGCGGAGCAGCGACGAGGCTCGGCGGGAGGGTGAAGCCCGGTCGGAGATGCCGCCGAGGAGCTTCTTCTCGAGCGCCGCGCACTCGGCTTCGAGCTCGGCCCGCGCCGCGCGCGCCGCGTGCAGGTCGGTCTGCAGGGCGCCGGGGTCGGGCGCCGGCGACGACGCGCCGGACTCCTCGAGGGCGAGCCGGGTCTCGAGCAGCGCGCACTCTTCCTCCAGCTCGAAGCTGGCGCCCTGGGCGGCGCGGAGGTCGCTCTGCATGCGCGCGACGACAGGCTGGGGGGTCTGCCGGCCCCTCTCCGTCTGCAGCTTCGCCTCCAGCGCCCTGCACTCGTCTTCCAGCAGCTCCCGCCGCGTTTGCGCGGCGCGCATCTCGTTCTTCAGGTCGATCGGTGTCGCGGCTTGGAACCGCTTTCCGTCCTCGACTTCGACGCGGAGCCGCTCGCATTCGTCTTCGGTCTCTTCTTTCGACCGCCGCGCCCTCAGCAGCTCGTCGTGCAACGACCCGCGGGAGCGAGGCGACGGCTTGGCGGGCGACGCCCGCTCCAGCCGCGGGGACGCCGCGCGCATGCGGGTGTTCACGTGGTCGCCGAGCATCGAGCATTCTCGGTCCAGCCGCTCCCTCTCGAGCTGGGCCGCTTGCAGCTCTGCGCGGAGGAGGGGGGGCGAGGCGACCAGGCGGCGGTGGTCGGTCTCGATCCTGCTCCGGATGTCGGCGCACTCTCTGTCGAGCGCGTCCTTGGCCACCTGCGCGTTGAGGAGGTCGTCCCTCGCGGCTTCTTCGCCGAGGAGGACCCTCCGCTCGAGCAGCAGCCGCTCTTCCTCGACCCGGTCCCGCCTCGCCTCCGCCGCGGCCAGACGGTAGCTCAGCGTGTCGGGGCCGTCGGAGGCTGCGCCGCTCCGCCATGGCGCGGCGGCTGCGTCGTGGTGCAGGGACGTTTCCCCCCAGCTCGACGCCGGCCAGCCCTCGGTGACGACGGCGCTCTGCACGACTCGCGTGACGCCCGGCTCCGACGCGTGGGACCGCGGCGTCAGCACGTCGCCTTCTACGTAGTGGAACCGAGAGCCCGCCCGCCCACCCGTCGCGTTGGGCACGGGCGACGCTTGCCGGCTGCCGCTGTGGCCCGAGGCGGAAGGGGGTCTTCCGAGGGGCCGGGAGGACCGCCTCGCGTTCGGCCCTTTGTCTGGCGGAAACGTGTAGTCCTGCAGCCTTGCCGTCATGTCCGTCTCTTTTCCGCTGGCGTGCAGCGACGAGGGTCGGTCGTAGACGTCCGAATACACGGACGGCGGGCGGGCGAGCTCCTGCGGCGTTCTGACCAGGTGGGTTTGGAGGAGGTCCTTCATCTCTTTGATGTCCTGCGACCGTTCGCTGAGCAGGCGGTCCTTCTCGTCGCGGACGGCTTGCAGCTCGGCGCGGAGCGCGCTGTTCGCTTCGAGCACCGACGGCACATCCGGGATGCTGGCGGACCTTTGGTTCGGCGACGGCTGCGGCTGCAGCGGCGACCCGTGAAAGGAGGCCGTCGGCGACCCTGCGGTCGACGTGTCCGCGTCCGACGCACGCCGGGGCAGGTGGCTGCCCCGCCGCACCCTCGCGCTCGCCCGCCGCTCGCGCAGCGCGCCGTCCGCCGTGTCCGTCAGCTTCGCGAGGCGCTGCTGCACGTGGGCCAGCTGGCGGTGGGCCTTCGCGCTGGTGTCCAGCCCGCCCCCCGACGCCCGCCTCCTCCCGTCCTCCGACTTCACCGTCCACGCCGTCGACCCCCCGCCCCTGTCCGCCTCCGAAACGTAGCCGCCCCTGGCGGCCCGCAGGATGTTGTCGAACTGCCGACTCACCTCGCTGTCCCGCTCGACCTGCTCGCCGTACTCCTGCCACTCCCGCGCTTTCGACATGTTCCTCACCTCCGTCGCCGCTGGTGCATCGTCAAGGTCGGCCGGAAACAATCCTTTCCTTGCCCCCTCCCCTCTCACCAGCGCGGGATTTCCTGCATTTTCCGAGACTCGAGGTATGACAAAAAAAAAAAATTAGCTTTAATATCTAATCTAAGATCTATCCGACCAACTCCACTTTAACGGGGGGGGCATAGCTTTTCACCCCCCTGCAAATTGACACCGTGATGGCAGCAGCAGATGGCAGAGTGAACTACACAAGCCTTCAGGGCTGGAGGTCCCCGGCTCGAGCCCTGCCGAGGACCTTTTTTCGTCCGAATGCAGAGCTCCCGCTCACCTCACTTTTGGTGAGGAATTCCAAAACCTGCTTTTGGGCGTTTTTTTTTGTGCCCTCAAAAAAAAAAAAAAAATCCCCGTGCTGTGCAGTTATTAGCTTCGTTTCTGCCTCGGTTTCTCGACCAACTTTCTGAGACCGAGAAGCATTTCTCCAGCGGAGACCAGAATCTTTCAAGGGGGGTCCGGGGGGCGAACGGTACGGTACAGGTGGAGAAAGTTTGCACTTCTCAGCCTGTTTGTCACAATAAACACTGCACATTCCTGAAGGCAACAGCCCATTTCAAATTCAACCACCACTCGATACTGCGTGCTGGTAAGTCATTGCCACGAGTAGATGCAGACCAGAGATCATATGGAACAAGGCACTTGTGTCGACTCGGAGAGAATCTGTCAAGAACCCAGGGCTGCTTCTGAGACTCTCTTTCTCGGCTCCAGCCCCTGTGGCAGCCCCCGACTTCAACCCGCCAGCCCAGACTGTGATGCAGTGCTTAGGCTACACGATACCACCAACGGGAAAAAGGTGGAGGAATTCCTCATGAGGAATTTCTCACCCTCTTTTTTCGAGCCTCTTTTTTTTGAGGAATTCCTCACACTTTTTCGTTAACGGGAGCACTGTCCGAATGTGCGTTTCGCTTGTTGGTCGGGTAATGTGCCCGAAAATTGTGTTTTTGCCCAAGCCCAAAACAAACGAGCTCAGAATCGCCCGAACTTAGCAAATGCCCGAACTGAGCTTCACCCCAGCGTAGCATTGCCCCAACTAACGTCGCATCACTCGAACTTAGCATTAGCAAAGGCCTGAAATGGGCTTCACCAGAACTTGGCTTGCTCGGACTCAGCATCGCCCGAGCTTTGCATCACCAGATCTTTGCATCACCAGAACTTTGCATCGCCCGATATTTAACTGCTGCCTCTAGTCTCGCTGGACTCCCGTCTATACCGCGCGCACGTACTTTTGTTTGAAGACGGCTAGATCGATAAGCCGAGAAGGCATCCAATTTCGTTCTCAGTTCCCATTCTCAACCAACATGCGGTATCGATCGGGTACAGACCTTTCCACCACTCCATTCGGAGCGGCGTCCACTCGAACCACGGGCAACACTTTCTAGTTGAACGCTGCGAGCCCTGGAGGCACTTGGCGGAAGCGCTGTTGTGGTATTGAAACGAAAAAGCAGCAGGACCGACAGCAGGGGGGACTTGTTTGTCAGGGCATGTATCGACGAGAAGGGTTTGGAGGAAGTAAAGAAAAAATGGACTGCGAGAGCAGCAAGAAGAAATGTTGAGAGACGGTGGCTGCAGTCTGTGACACGTATACCCCGGTCAGTTTCTCACAAGAGCTGAGTGCTGAGCGATCGAACGTAGCTTGTTCGCGAATGAGCACGCCGCGGGGCCGAAGGTGTGTCTATCAAATTGGTTCGTGTCCACAACTTCTCCGCTACGGACCGGCTCGCGATGCACACATTACTCCGGCGGACGCCGGGCAAATCGGCTTCGCTTGCATGCTGCGGTTTCAAATTGTTGCTTGCTGCATAGAAAGAGCTGGCAACCAGTGCGGTCTCGGCTATCTTAACCCGATCCACGGGGGGAAGGCCACTCAGCTCAACTTCTTCAGAACAGGTGAACGGGTATTCCCGTAATTGAATACATCGCGCGGAGACAACCGGCAACTCCTTTATCAAACCCTCGCTCCTGCTGGCGGGGGCAGCAAACCGTCGAAGTCGACGGCGAGGAAGACTTGGTGGGTGGTCTGTTTTTCCGCCAACGCGCGAGCTGAGTTTTGGATGCAGATCTGCTTCACTCACATGATGCTATACTTGTTTGTGACGTATGTCGGTTGCACAAAAGTTGCTTGTCGGTGCGGAAGGCACCTGCTACAATTTCTTTTGCTGGAATAGCACTATGCGAGATGGTAGATGGTGCCCGTGGCTGGGAGTGAAAAGACGAATCGGGTGCAGTTGCACAGCGATGAGGCATAGGGAATAAGGGTGAAGGGGGAAGACATCAACTTATGGGTGCCCCCTGTGCGCATATACTCGCTGTTGAGGGGACATGAGACGAAGCAGGAAAACGGACATCTGTGGCCACGGACAGCTACTTACACAGTAGGCTCTGTCCTGTTCACCCGCCGCCAGCCGCTAGCTTTATTTTCCTGCGCTGAGTGACATGCTTGAGTTTAGCGTAGATCTTCAACAGCGGTGAGAGACCATTCGGGCAACTTGCTTTTCGCCAAAAACCAGTCCGTGTGTGAACCTCGCGAGACTCGTCGCAGCTTCGCTGCAGAATGTTCTCGTTTCGAAACGTAGCTTCGTAGATTCCATTCTCTGGTCGGCGCAAGAAGCTATTTGTCTGTATTCGTCACATTTTCGCGCTTCAGTCAGCTGGGCTCACTGAATACTGAACACCTACTCGGTGCCATCCCTCTTGGACTATTATTGACGAGGGCAAGCTGAGGAAACACGATGAGGGTGGTGGTGGACCGGCACTGCCTTCCCGGAAGAGAAGGTTGCCATTGGACTATGAAAGACCGCGGTTACGGAGTACGGTGGTGAAGTGGGGCGGGGTAGGGTTAAAGACAGCAAGAACAGGGAGTCGCAGAAAACGCGTATACCATAAAAACTGAAGCAGGACCCCTAAAGAGAGAAAGTCGCGTCGTTTCCGTCCTCAATTTGGTGACCTCAGCGTTTTTGTAGCTCGAGGGCTCATCCAACATGCAACCCCCCCGCAGACTTGTCGAGAAAACTCGGGGGAACCAGACCGAACAATAAGTCGAGGGAAGTCGGGGGAAATCCATGCTATACCCGGGGGGGGGATTAAATCAGTACTGAGAGCCCTGACGACGGATTCGCGAGTTTGTAGGACCGTTTTCTCAGCTCCCGGCTTTCAATGCCGATTTTGGCGCCGGTTTCGGTACACACCCGTTTCGCTCTGTCTTCTTCCTTTCCCCCAGGACCCTGCCTTGCAGTTCATTCCCTTCCGCTTACCATTCTCCACGTTCAAAACGGCTTTTGATAAGTTTTCTGCACAGCAGACATCCCCAGGTACAAGGTTCCCGGCAAAAAGTTCGTCCGTCCCCGATCACCCCCAATGAATTTGTCGGAGGTTGCATGTATGCGATGTTGATCTGGCCAGAAAACAGTCAGTCGTTCTTCCGTCAATCTTTCGCATCTGCAGCCCTCTTTCAAGTTGAAAGTGTTAGATCCGTCCCGCCGAGAGGCATGTGTTTGAGCGAAAAAATGCACGAGGACTCCGCAAACGCGAGTTCCGCGCAAAGTGACACGTTGAAGGTATGCTTTTTCGAAAGCTACGGAGATGCGGAGATACTTCACGACGCGGTGTTGGTGGTGGAAGCTCCCGACGACAAGTTGCCCCTCTCGTCGTTTTCGTCGAGATACTCACGCTGCTGCCTGACGTACTCGAGCTCCAGAGCACGGTTCCTGCCCTGGAAGCCTCTGAACCGCGCTTGGATGATGGTCGCCGCCGTATGCTGCGCCTTCTCATCTCGCACGAAATCGCTTTCTATTCGTGTCTTCTCTGCACTTACCGACCCACGGCCTGCAAACTCGTGACCCTCAATAGCCTCGCGCTCCATCGACTCCTGGGGTTCAATGTCTGTTGCCACCCTTTTGCCAGTCGTCTGGTCTTTGACTCGTTGCCGTGTCTGTGGTGAGGTCTGTGTTACATGGCTTAACTAAGAATGAAGCGAAATATACAGGGGGGGTCGACTCGTGCAGGTCGACTCATTATGCTGCATAATGAGTCGACCCTTTGTTAGGCACGTGAATTTTTAAACTGCTGACCGCTATGGTCGAGCGTTGATGGGTGCGGTGCGTGGAACTCCTATGTTCCGTATCTTGTGGTGTTGTGGTGGTAAACATTTCAATGAGGCGTGAGCGGGGGCCCTAAGCGGCGTGGTTTATCGGCTCTCAAAATGCAGGAGGCAGCGGGAAACTTGAGTGCAGTAGTGAGGGAATGGCTAGTAACGCTCTTGGGTCGCAGTGTATTGGCAGATCAGGATACTGCCGCAGCATCAAAGAATTTCTTTGCGGCAGGAGGGACACCAATCGGGATCGAGCTTGTACTCGGGCAAGCTACGGACGTCCGCTTTCGGTGCTCGGGTTGATCCTTGAGCCCGCGTGATATTTTATCTGTCGCTGTGCGAAGACATTCAGCTGCTGCGACAGGGTCGAACCCCCCTGCAGCTACCGCCACAATGATGAGAACAGAAGTATTGAGCCGAAGGCCGAATGGTAGGTTTCGGCCGCATCGGCTGGCAAGGAGACTGAAAGTGGCCACGAAAAGAAGTTGGAAGCTGTGCACTGCAATCCTCGGTCCCAAGGCAACTGCGCCTGGCTTAATTTTCGTGTCCCGCAGTAAATTTGGGAAGGAAAGCAGGCACACCGCATGACCCCTGTAGCACTTCTGTACGGTAACTGCCGCTTGCGCTGCCTCCTGCTCGGCGAGCTGCTCCTCCGACGCCTCGTGCGGTTTCGCTTCCTGCAAGTCCTTCACAGCCTTCGAAGCGCTTTGCCGCCGGGCCTGCGCCTGGATTCGGAGGGAAGCCTCGTGTTGTTCTTGTTCCTCTGCTTGTGTGTCTCTCTCTGCACTCCGTGCCCTGTTCTCATCGGACAGCGACCTATGCGCGCTTTGCCTTCTCGCCTGTGCTTGGATCTTCCTGGCAGCCTCGTCTTGCTCTTGCTCCTCGGCTTGTGCACCCCCTCCTTCTTCCGCTGCCCTTTGCTGTTCGGACAACGATTTGTGCCGGCTGTGTCTCCTCGCCTGGGCTTGAATCTTTTTGGCCGCCTCCTCGTTCTCTTGAGCTTCGGACCGCGCGTTTTCATCTGAATCCAAGCCTTTTTGCTTTTCGGACGACGATCTGTGCTCGCTGTGTCGTCGCGCGTGCTCTTGGATCTTCCGAGCGGCTTCGTCGAGCTCTTGCTGCTGCGCGTCACCCTCGTGTTGTTTGTCTTCTCCGTCATGTAGAGACTTGTGGAGGCTGTGCTTGCGGGCCTGTGCTTGGATTCTACGAGCAGCCTCCTCTTGTTCTTGGGTTTCGGCGGCTTTTTGGTCGATGGGGCGGTCGAGATCCGCAACGGAGCGTCTCGCGCCCTGCCCGCGCGCAGCGGATTGTATCTTCGTTGCCGCTGCGTCGCGTTCTTGCGCTTTGGCTTCCGGACTGCGGTCGTGCTCTGCGAGCGGGTGCTCGGAGATGGATCGTCGGGCTTGGTGGCCCCTCGTCGCGGCCTGGATCTTCGTTGCCGCTTCTTCGCCAGCTATCGATGTTCGTGTTTGATTCCTCTCCGCTCCCAGCCCAGCCATCTCAGCTTCGGCACGTTCCATTCTCTTCTTCTCCACTTCGTCTCTTCCCTGTTTCCCCCTCCACTGCGCCTGGATCTTCATGGCAGCATCGGCCTCTTCCTTTTCGATTAGCTCTGCCGTCCTGGCGTCCGCCTTGAGCCTCCTTTCTTCTGACGCGACTTCCTCGCCAGCTTGCTTCCTTGTCGATTTCATCTCGGCCACCTTCTTTCGAGCCGCGTGCCCCCGATACTGGGATTGAAGTTTCGCCGCTGCCTTGTTCTGCTCTTCTGCCTTGTCCCACGAATCTTCTTCGTTCTGTGTGTTGTGATGTTTGTTTGGCCAACTGAGCTCGCATTTTCGTTATTCAAAAATGAGCAGCGTATGCACAGCTGCGTACTTCGTGCTCTGTTTCCATCGGCGAGAGAGGTGGCACAGAAAGAGTCGCATCTGCTGCGCTTTCGTATTGGAGCAACTCCCAGTTGGATAGCATAGATCAGGATCACAGAGTCAAAAGTCAGATTCGCTTCGCGCATTTTCGCCGAGCTGCATGCCAAGGGGCTGCAGTTTCGAAGACCTAGCTGAACCAGCGTCAGGTCGTTCGATAATGAGCAATCGATCGTGGATTGAGTATATGCATACCTCCATCATCTTTCTGTACTCGAGTTCGAACTTCGCTATGCGGGAGCGGTACAGGCATTGGATCTTCACTGCAGCGCGATGGCGCTTCTCGTTGTTCAGGAGGAAGTGAAGGCTGTCAGCGCGCTCCTGTGTATGGTTTTGCGTTTGGACAAGCAGGGGATTTAGTGGCTGTGTCCTTCTGCACACTATCAAAACTAGGTTGTGCGACCGCCCACTCTTTCGCATTAGCTCCTGTAAAGTAGAAAGCCTGTGTGTGCCCGGTGGGACTTTTATGGGTGTCCTGAGCCGAAACATAAAACGTGAGCACACCTCTTTCTTCTTGTCGGCGATGCCGCGCGCCTGGTGTGAACGAACGGCGCACTGGACGGTGGTTGCCGCATCCTGCCTGCGGTTGCGCTTTTCGTTCTCTGCTTTCTGCTTGGCTTCTTGTCTGTCTGTCGCCTTCTGTTCCTCGCGTCTCGTTCTTTCAGCTCGAGCTTGGTGGCATCGTACGGTGCGCTGTGCAAGGAAGGTAAGTTTGCGCATTAATTTGTAAACCCCAGGCATCTTGTTAAGAACCATCCATTCATCCATCAGCCGGCTGACCCCCCCCCCCTTGGTATTGGCACTGTGGAGGTGGACCGTACCTGTCACGCTCTAAGGTGGTCGCCACGGTGAATGGTCAAAAAAAAAAGATTGGGGCCCAAATGCCCCAAATACCACACTTCGGAAAAATTTTTGTGGGCCCATTTTTGCAGGGGATCTTGACCTTGACCTTTTTTCACCTTGTACGAATCTGCCTGCCCAGTCGGTGGGAGCTTTTCGCTTTTTGTTTCAGGCCAAGAAGAAGAACTAGCCCCGACACAGTGCGTATAAGTCGATCTTTGAGTGCGTGAGCCCCTCCGAAGAAAGGTCCATCACACTAGTTCCAAGCTACTTAGCCCGGGTCTCTCCCCCGACACAGTGCGACGGTTTCTCACTTGCGTTTGTCGTTTGTCGTTTGCCACAAAGAGGCCGGCCCCGAGTACCACCACTGATGAGTGCCCTGAGTATCATCGAGTGACCCGAACGACCGCAAGACATCAGCACAACACCAATCCAGGACTATTCAAATTTTTCTTGTCGAAATCAACACCTTACCTAAATTCTTCTCGTCTCCAAAATGTCCGGTCTGCGCACTTGCAAGCAACTGTTCCCTGTCGGGCACCCTGACTTCTATAAGCAGGCTTTGGCTGTCATCAAGTCGACTCCGGCGAGCTTGATTTGGTCACCAACCGACTGGAATGCTGCGAATTGCAACTTGGGCAGCATCTGGAAGCACGAGAAGTTCGCGGACACTGCCGCTGTCATGAGTGCTGTAGTGCGCATGACGAACGAGCTTCCCCTGTCGCAAAAGGAACGGACTGCCAAGGCGTGGTTCAAGAACGACTGGCAGTCATTTGTGGGCAAACGTCCCGGTGCACCCATGGAGGAGTTGAAGACGATTTGGAAGCAAGACTTTCCGACGTTGCAAGCAGCTCTCGACGCCCTGCAAGCACTGCAGGTACCAGAACCCAGCCCTTCTCGTTCGAAGACAGGGAAGGAGCTGTACGCTGGCAAGTACGGCGACTTGCAGGCATTTGCAAAGCGGTGCCTCGGTAGCGCCTGGAACGAGGATAGTTCCACCGCCGTAACAGCGTGTCTGACCAGCATTTGGAAGGAGCAGTTCAGTGACCTGGCTGCTGCTGAGGCAGAGGCTCGTGCCAGATTGCAGGCTGTCGTTGCAGACGATATCGGAGACGAATCAGTGGACGAGTGCGCGGCTATGGAGGGGGCTGAGCACATTGACGAGGGCGCTACCAAGGTCGACGAAGAAGTTGTTGACGCGGAAACAGACGACACAAGCACCGCTGATACGGTTGCTGAGCCGCCTAAGAAGCGAAGGAAAATGGTTGCCGATATCCAGGCCCTGTTGAGGGCGCAAAACCTTGCGACGACGGGCACGCGGGCGGAACTGGAATCGAGGCTGGCCCTGGCGACGGGGGATGTGCCCCGTCGCCACGCAACATGAAACGTGTGTCCCCAGGATTCACGGTATCACCCCGAACGAAGTGTGCATCGCTTTCGTTGCAGAAAGCTACGACGCGGTTGGACACTTCTTCGTGCTGCAGTTTTTGCCTAGACAGGCAGCGTCCACTGCCTTGCCGGCACCCACCAACAAAGAGTTGCACCCGTTCTTTGCTCGCCTTCGTACGGCCCCTGTTAAACCGGTCGTGTCACAAAACACGTCATGGGCTGCGGCAGCTTCAGGCTACGTGGAAGTTGACCCTGGTCGGTTCGTTTGCAGGCTCTGCCGGCAGCGTGGGGAATTGGTAGGTGCCCCCGTGTTGGGAGAAAGATGGTGCTGGAAAGGGGCTGGCGTTTTCAGCGAACCTGCGAACCTGAAACGCAGCTTCGCGGAACACGTGTCCGGCTGGAGGCATGTCCTGTCACGCCGGTTAGTAGTCGACGGCTGGCTACATGTGACGTACGCCAGCGTGGTTCTTGGGGCAGCAAGATTGTCTCAAATTGCTGCTGAACGGGTTGCCGCCGCCAAACTGGGCGACACAGTAGTTCCCAGCATCGTTGTCCGCGACCCCAACCAGCTGCGAGACGAGGTGGCGGGAGCAAGAAAGATCGTGACGGACGAGGCCCTCTCGAGCCAGCTGTATAACATGCACATGGCCGAGCTGGTGTGCTTACTCAATGGCGGCTCGCGGCAGCAGGCGCTGCACAATATACGCGTTCTGGATTTGGTGGGGCAGATGCGGCCCCAGAAGTACACCACAGACCACCATTTGCACGAGATGATGGGAGTGTGGGCAGATCTCATGCGGGTCAAGATTGCCTGTGAGCTTCAGAGTAACAACGCCTCCTCGCTCGTCATCGTTCTGGACGGAACGAACGTGAAGGGAATGCGTAAAACAGAGATTTACTCTGTCGTGGCCCGGTTCTTTAGCCGGAGACTGATGGCGGTTGACGAGCTTCCGCTAGGAGTCTTCTCCTTCTCAGACGGAGACACCAGCACTGGCCGCGTTCTGTACGAAAGTGTCGCGCAGAAGCTGGGTGACGCGGGAGTTCATGTGGCTCGCGTGACTGCCGTTGTGTCGGACAAGGCGGCTAACTTGTCCGGGCACCAAACTGGGCTTCTCGGGCGTTTGAAGTCTTACGCCAATCCCAAGTGCGTGCACCTGCCAGATGCCTCGCACGTCCTCGAGACTGCAGTTGGTAAAGCGGTGACCGATACCGTGATGGAGAAGCTCCCTGCCATCGTGGAGCAGACGGAAACACATTACAGATCGTCCTGGAAGCTTACTGGGCTGCTCCTGGATTTCGCAAACCAGTTGGGCAAACCTGCGCTGTCACCGGCAACCTATATGAGCCTCCGGTGGCTGCCGAAAGTCAAACAGCTCTTAGACCGGGGTGTTAAGATGTGGCCGACCTGGTTGCAGCACATGCAGGATCACCCCGACCACTGGCGGAGCGCCGACCGGACGTTGCAACACGACGCTTTGGCAGAAGCAAGAGCTGAGCTGCTGCCGGAATTGCAGTCGAAGGTCAACCGAAAGAATGTTCGGCTGCTGCACCCGGCCGTCTGCGACTTGGCCGCGCTCTCGCTGCTGACGCAAACAGCAGGCACACCCGTCTCTGACGTTGTCGCCGTCATGCGCTCAACTGGAGCAAAGCTTCGGAAGAACGCGCTCAGAGGGGTGAAGAAGGTAGGCACCGCATTAGAGACGCTCGCCACCGACTACACAACCAAGCACAGAACCATATTGATTCTTCGCAACTTCGCCGCTCTCGCCGCCAGCACCACTCCAGCCTACGGCTACAACGAGCTGCAGCTGTTTAGCGAACAGTTTTTGGTTCCGTGTCCCAGTCAAGAAGAGTGGGATACTTTCAAGCAGCAGCTCAGAGCAGCTCGGAGCACTACACAGGACGACGCTGCCGTGTTGGCCTGCGCGCTGAGAAATTGCGCGAGCGAGGAGATACACATTCTCATGGCCACCGTAATGGTACATGCGCGCCACGACAGCAACGTGATGGAACGCATGTTCAGTCGCGTAAAGAAGCGCGTTGGGGACGACCGGGGAAACTTGTCCGTGTCCTCACTTGAGGACGAAATGCTCCTCGACTGGATGGGGGGAGCGTTGTACCGAAATAACGTCACGGAGTTCGAGAACTTCGTCAGCGATGGCATTCACCTTTGGAAGAGCCGAAAAGCGCGACGACCCAGTGGCAGTGTAAACCTAACGGGTAACCCCGGAGCGAGAGCGGTTAAAGTGGACAGTTTGCTTGAAGACGACTTTTGGCGTTAGGAGTTCGCGTGCAGGAAAGGGACGGGTTGAGAGTTGCTTCTTCGGTCTGCTGTTTTTACGACAAACTTACACTTTTCTTCGGGGCAAAACTGCAAAATACGTGGCAAATCCTTTGGGAACAATATATTTTTGGACACGAAAACACATGTGCTCGTGAGACTCCCGGGCGAGTCTCGAGAAAAATCGATTCCTCGGGGGTTATTTTCTCGTAATGAATAGCTATTTTTTTTGGGCCCAAATACCCCAAATACCACACTTTGGAAAAATTGTGTGGGCCCATTTTTGTCAGGAAATCTTGACCATTTCACCTTAGAGAATTTGACCACCCAGCCTCCAAGGCAACTGCACTGTACGGTGGGGGGGGGAGGGGGGGGGGTCGGTTTATCCGGCCATCCGGCCAAAGTGGCTGATCCTTAACAAGAGCGCTGGTAAACCCCCCCCCCCGCATAATATCAAATAACTTTTATTTAATAATACGAGTATATTTAATAATACGAGCTTATTTAATAATACGAGTATATTTAATAATACGCGCACATTGAGGAACACCCATATGCACCATAGTTTGAGGCCGGAGAGAAGGAGCATATGACACTGACCGGTGGGCCCCAAAAGTGCAGAAATCGCTGAACAGTGAAGACGTAAAAGCCGATACAGGTCCAAATCTGGAGAAGGGCGGAGACCAACAACAAAACACATTATGTCACCAGGCAACAAAAAGAAAATGGCTGAGATACTGAGCTGCGGAACGAGGCTGAGATGGATTAACAACTGGGAGAGCTCGGTGTCCAATGTGCACCCGTTTCCATCGTGGCCCTCGAGACGGCCGAAATAGCTATTCAGAAACGATGACACGGGCGGGCGCGCCGACGACCATGCACCAGTACGACGCCAACCCTGACGGGCGGCAACGCCAAAAATGCGCTATTTAATAATACGAGCTATATTTAATAATACGCGCTATATTTAATAATACGCGCTGTATTTAATAATACGAGCTATTTAACATTCTGCGAGGGGGGGGTTTACATAGAATCACATTCTTCTTGAGCACTTCTCACAAGCCTTATGCATGCACTGGGTGCAAGCAGGAGGCGCGTGGTCTGTTTCACATCCCTGAAGGTGTCGTAACTACACCGCTGCTTGCGAAGCTCTTTGGCTGGAGGCTGTCACTCAGCTTGAAATTCTTGGCCTAGACAGCAACAACAGAGGGGCACCCCAGCACTCACCGCCAATCTACATCCTGCTTCTCGTTTGAACACCGACCGCCAGTTTCTCGAGCCTTTGACGTCTCCCATAAGAAACACAAATGAAAATACCTGAACGGTACGGGCAGCGATGTCTTCCGAAACGGCGCGCTTTTTCGCGTTTTCCTTGCGCTGCGCTTGATCGGCCATCCACCGCTTTTGAAAGCGGGCGTTGTAGGCCCGCCACGCGCACTGGATGACAAGCGCAGCATCCGCTTTGGCCTTCAGCTTTGCCCTCTCGGCTTCTTGTTCAGCGACCTGCTGCTCGTACTGCATCGACTCCATTTGCTTCTGCCTCTCCTTGGCGGCGTCCACGGCCGACTTTCGCTCTCTGCGCCAAGCTGCCTCAAACCGCGCGTTGAAGCACCTGTAGCAGCACTGTATCCGCGTCGCGGCCTTTTCCAGCCGGATCTCCTCCTCTGACTTTACCCTCTTCCCCTCGTCACGCAGCGCCTTCCTCTCTCTCCTTGTTTGCCGCGCGACTCTGCTTCTGTACATGCACTGGATGCTGGTCGCCGATTTGTGCACCAGCTTTTCTTCTTCGACTGCAAGCTCGCCGGCTCGCTTTTTGTTGCGCGCGTCTCGCTTCCACTTCAGCATGAACCGAGCGTTGTAGCACTTGTACGCCCTCTGAATGCAAGCTGCCGCGTTCTCCGTGCGCAGCCGCTCCATGTCGGCGGCTTCGCGGCGCCGCTCCTCCGCTGTCTCCTCTTCTTCAAGGAGTTCGCGTTCCTTTTCGGTCTGGAGCGCCTTCTTCTTCGCCTCCTCCTTATCCCCACGCCTTTGCTCTGCCTTCCGCCTGTCCAGCAATCCTCGAGCTATTTTCTGAATCTTGATTGCGGCATTGTTCTTCCTCGATCCGACCGCCGTTGCGTGGTGACGTTCTTTCCTCCACTTCCGCTCGAATCTCGCGTTGTAGCACCTGTACGCGCGCTGGATTGTGCATGCCGCGGTGTACTCCCTTGCTTCTTTCACGTGCGTCAACCGCTCGTCTTCTCGGATAATCTTTCTTCTATCCGACTCCAACTTCGCTTGTCTGACTCTCTCCGCTCGCTGAATGGTAGCGGCGGCAGGCTGAAGGATGGCTTCGGTTCTGTCCTGCTTCAAGCGTGAGGTCTTCTCCCGCGCCTTGCACCCTCTCCAGTTGCTTTGGATTGCAGTTGCCGCCTCGTCGTTTTGCAGGTCAAGGGCGCTCTTGGCTTCGCGTGTGGCCCGAAGCTCGTCTTTGAGTGCTGTGGCGTCACGCCTGCCGACGACGCCGCGGAAGAAGGCTTGGATCCGCGTCACTGCCTTGATCTTCTGTGCTCGCATCTTCGCTGACTGGTGCGTCCACCCGCGCTGGATCTTGGTCGCCGCCTCGTTCTCCCGCTCGCACAACTCTTCGGCCCACTGCGTCTCGATTCGCTTCTGCTGCACTTTCCGCTTCTCCGCGGCAACCTTCTTCGCCTCCACCTGCCGCACTTTGCATTGAATCGTTTGTGCCGCATCGTCTCTCCGTTTCTGCAACTCCGCGTTGATGTAGGCAGTCGTCGCTTCCTCACGGTCCACAGCTCGCTGCTGCTCAGAAGCAACGTGCCGGTCGTCGAGCTCCTGAAGGAAGGTGTCGGTGCAGACTAGTATTGCAAAAAAGGCGCTTGTTGCAGCGTGGATTGGCCCGTTTTCTTGAGTGGAAAGAGTCAGCGTTGACCGGCTCTAGCGCCGAACTGTTTTACTTCTCTCTCTTTGGTGTTTCGCCTGCCAAGTAAAAAGATACAATGGCGGAGGAGGAAGAGACACTAAGGAGGAAGGAATGCCTCTTTTGCGTTTGTAATAGGATGTAACGAGCGTCAGGGGCCCGTGGACGAATGTGAAAACGGGGGTTCGACTACAGGATCTTCATGTTTTTCTGCAGGTTGCTTTGAGCTATATTTACAAAATAGGACCACTGTGCAGTCCTGTCAGGGGCCGGTCAATTGACTTCTTCCTATTGCTGCGGGGTACCTTCTTCTTGTGCCAAGGAATTCCAATCCTTACCAACTTTACTTGCCTGCTGGTCAACGGCGCCGAAATCGTAAACGGGTGTTGAAAGCCTGTAATCGAGGGCAATGTCCAAGCCCACTGCTCCGTAGCCTACTGTTAGGAGTCGGAGTTACTGAGTACTCAGCGGCCCTCAGCAGAAATGCATCATCGTCCCGGGCTTGGCCAAGTTGAAGCAGACTGTGTGTGACTTTTAAGTGACAAAATCGGGACTTTACCGATAATACGCCTGCATATTTATCGATTGCCGTTAATAGACTTCATATTTTTTTTTACCGATAATACACCTGGATATATTTTTTTTACCGATAATGCACCTGGCGCAAATATTCGACAAAACTTTCTAGTTTTTTGTATTCTACAAATATTTGGGGAAATTTTCACTTTTGGGTGGAGCTTTCAAATTTTCGGTCGACTGGTCACGATAGCAGCTGGATCACGTCTGCACTGCGAGACTGCGCAGACATGTGTGTAACGAAGCTCGAATTGTTCGCTGGATAAACTGCAAAAACAGAGTCGGGGGTAGAACATACGGTCGGAAGATGGAAGAAACTGAATAGGGATAGGCCAGTTCGAAACATTGCGGCTTGCAAAGAATGCAGTCCTGCGAGAGCGTCGCATGAGAAGCATACTTTAAGCGTGAAGTATACGGACAAAAAGCGGATAGGACAAAAACGTGTTGCACACCGGGTGCTGATGAGTGCGGGTTCGGCATTCACGATTCGCCACGAACTATGTCGTTGCTCTCCGCAAGCCGCGCACGTGTCAACATCTGGCTGGAAAGTCAAACAAGCAGCATCGTCACTGTGGCTGGGTGACGAGCGTTGTGCACTCACAGCCAACAGCGGAAAGCAAATCGCTGTGCAAACACGCTTTGAAGACTTGACGGGGGCGAAGGTATTTGGAATTGGGCGCACTGCGTACAATGCAAAGGCGAAGCAACAAAAGTTGGACGATGCGGTGTCTACGGCTTCCTTCGGTCAGCTGAGGTATGACCTGGCACATCTTAGCAACTAAACTCTGGAAGCCTGGCTGACGTCCTGACCGAAGAAGCCGATGCCGACCGGCAGTTCGTCTCGGCTGTTCTAGCCTCTCCGCCTCAAGGAACACGTTCGCTCACATTCCGCGTTTTGCATCTTTGGACGGCACATTCGTGCGAATGGACTAAGGTGGTGTTATGTTGAGTCCCAAAGGGACTGACGCAAATGGTGGGATGGTCCCTCTACGGTTGGGGATCTACACTGGTGGGACCGCTGATGCATGGCGCTCATTCGTTGCACTGAGGTGCACTTGAGAACAGAGAAAAGATCCCCAAACTCGATAGTGCGACAGAACAACATGCTGAAAACTCACCCTGAGAACCGCCACTCTCGGAAAGAGCATAACATGCAGGGTCAAAACCTTGTGTCTTTTTGGTAAACGGCCACCCATTTTTTTCCGGAAGAAAATTGGGGTTTTTAAATTTTAAAAGTTTGGAACAAACACTGCAGTAATTTTTGAGGAAGTTGAGCAAAAAAGTTTTTTTCCAAATTCTTTTTTTGGGGGCCATCCAGTGCTCCCGCTAACCTCACTTTTGGTGAGGAGTTCAAAAACTGGTTGGGCTTGTTGTTTTTTTTTTGTGGTCCAAAAAAAACAGGGTATTAGTTTGAAGGCTTCCGGGATTTGCAGATTTAGACCGCTACTATGGGGTGGTTTTGGGCGGTGTTTCGGTGCCGTTTTCGCCGATGTACGGCGTCTTGGGGCAGAGCCGACACATCTCCACAACTTCGTTCGGCAAAAGAGGGGTCTTCATGGGTCCTTTAGGGTCAATTATGGTCACCCCGTCAGTTTGGCGACACATTTTGCGGGCGTTTTTTCAACGTACACCAGCCTGGATCAAGCTTTTCGGGGTTTTCCGAATGCTTCTGGGTTCCCTGTGGGGGGGTGCCATATGGGGACGCGCTCCAAAAACAGTCAAAATCGTAAACAGACAGTCTCGTCAGGCAGCTGAAGGGGGGTGACCTGGGGACCTATTTTCCTATGATTCCTATGATAATAGGCCCACGGTTTTGGTGTGCACCGCCGTGCTTACAACAACATTTTTAGCGTTATTTTTAGCAACATCGCGCCGAAGGCGCGACGGAAAATTTGGGCAAAAAGTGTGTGGGCAACTCTTAGCTCGTGTGGGATACTCAACTGTCAAACAGGACCTTGGCCCGGTAATGAAGCACAGTGGCTGCCGACCCGAAGCTGAACCCAATTGAACGGCAGCGGCTGGGTCTCAGCAGCGGAGGCTCAGCAGCCGTCCAGCACCTTCAGCACACCCCCGCCTATATTTACTTTGAACACCGTTTTTTGAACATTTTCTTTTTTTCCCGGCCAAGTCCGGTTTGCAGATTTAGACCGTCGGTCTAAATCTGCAACGGAAACTAATCCCCTGAAAAAAAATCCCCCCGTGATCCACAGGTTTTTGCCTCGGTTTCCCGACCAACTTTCTTTTGCCGCTCTGAGGCCGAGAAGCTTTTTTCCAAGGGGGGCTCCGCCCCCCGGGCGAACGGTACGGTACAGGTGGAGAAAGTTTGCACTTCTCAGTCTGTTTGTCACAATAAACACTGCACATCCTGGAGGCAACAGCCCGAGAGTAGACTGTGATTCAGTGCTTTGGCTACACGATACCACCACCAACGGGAAAAGGTGAGGAATTCCTCATGAGGAATTCCTCACCTCTTTTTTCGAGCCTCTTTTTTTTTGAGGAATTCCTCGCACTTTTTCGTTAGCGGGAGCACTGGGGTCATCGGCCTCGCGGCAGCGTTTTAAAAAGACACAAGGTTTTGACCCTGCATGATAAGGGCAAAATGACCCCAAAATGTGGCCCAAAAATTGATCCAAAACTTCGACCCGTAATTCTGACCCAAAAATTTGACCCAAAAACCTGAGTCAAAAATTCACCCAAAATACACTCAAAAAATATGTCAGGTGTATTAACGGTAATCAGAAAATATACAAGTGTATTAACGGTAAAGTCCCGACAAAAACCATTAGTTTTGTGGACTGTTTTTTGGTTTGTAGCTCAGAAAACACGCTTTCGAAACATGCGGAACCGAAACAAACATTGACCCCTCAGCCAGAATTGCCTGAAAAGCCGGAACAGTCTGTCCCTAATGCTCGGATGCCGATGCCGCCAATTTCTCTCCCAGCAGTTATCAACGAAAAGCGATCTCTTCTCCTCATCATTTTTACGGTTTGTTGCTGACGTTCTCATTTTCCTACCCATTCCAGGCTTCGGTCTGTGCCCCACGTTTGGACACGAGTCAGGTGAGGCGCCAGGTGGTGACGTTGTTTCGTCGTTTCGCAAAACTTGCCATCTTGGCTGCTCTGTTTAAAAGGTAGCAATGAACTGAAGTCCCAGGGCGAAAAGGGACCACCGGTTAGTCACCTCCCCCTCTCCTAAAGAACCTTCCACCCCAATTAACACCATAATAAACCCCCGAGGGGAGAGAAAGGGAAACATGCAGACCCGGCTGAAGTAGAAATGAGCACGTGGTTATCGACTGTGTAGTAACCATGCACGTGTAAGACAATTCAGAACTTATGTCGGACATCTAGTAGACGTTGCCCCTTTGTTTTGATTCGTTACTTTTCGTAACAGAATGCTATCCTAATTTCTTTCTTGCACGCCTTCCTTTCTTTCTTAAAAGAAAACAGTGCAAACCTTCGCCTTCAATAGGCTGACTTCGATAGAATCGTTGTCACCCGTGCTACTTTGACTAATACGATCGCCTTCTGGAAATCTGTGCGGATTGGTTGTTTTGTTTGCAGATCCTTCTCGTCGTACGTCTACAAGGGTCGTGACGCGCTGCGCAGTGAGAACTGCAACAACTGGAGATCAGTATATCGGTAAACAAAATGAGTCCGAGGCCGACTGTGGATCGCGGTATGACAGGCCACATATCTGAAGGTAGTAAAGCCCCCTCTCGTACTACTTCGGCAGTCGTACTATTAACGTAAATAGTACGATGGGTTTTTCCAAAAGGTTTTAAGTGGCGCCCCCAGCCACGGCGACAAGTTTTAGTTCCGGCGGGGCTGGAAACGAGCCTGTTGGCGGGCCTACGGCACTTGAGTCTTGCGGTTCTGCGGTCGTTTTCATCGTCCTCTATGGCAGGGGTCGATCGGCCGCATCTTGCATTCCATAGATCTGTACGAGTCACTATCGGGGTCAGAGACGTCATCAATGCCCTCGATGACAATGACAGTCATGTCCAAGAGCTCATGCTCGCTGGACAGGTCCCTTCTCCGTTTTATCTTTGATGCAGGCGAAGGACAGGTATCAGCATTCCACTCAACGGAGGGCGCGTCCAGGTCCATCATCACTGGTTCGTCTCGCTCTACTGCATGTTTGTTCTTTGCAGCAGCACGTCTCCTCTTTGCGCGTCTCGGAGGTGTGGGTGGCAGGACTACAGCACATGAGCTGCTGCGAGATAAGGTTTTTATTCCACTCCTAAAAAAATCTCGAAGGGTTTGTAATGGAAGCGTGACGGTAAAGAATCAGTTTATTTCACGGGCGTGAAATAAAGACTTTATTGTCACGGCTCGTTTTACGAGTAAATTTGTTTTGTTACTTTATTGTCACGCCCCAGTTACTTTATTGTCACTCCATGGTGAACACAGAAAAATCGCTAAGGGGACCAGGGGGTCATGCACTGCAGCGGTTGGGTGAGGTAACCAGGGGATTAGTTTCCGTTGCAGATTTAGACCGACGGTCTAAATCTGCAAACCGGACTTGGCCGGGAAAAAAAAAAAAAAAATGTTCAAAAAACGGTGTTCAAAGTAAATATAGGCGGGGGGTGTGCTGAAGGTGCTGGATGGCTGCTGAGCCTCCGCTGCTGAGACCCAGCCGCTGCCGTTCAATTGGGTTCAGCTTCGGGTCGGCAGCCACTGTGCTTCATTACCGGGCCAAGGTCCTGTTTGACAGTTGAGTATCCCACACGAGCTAAGAGTTGCCCACACACTTTTTGCCCAAATTTTCCGTCGCGCCTTCGGCGCGATGTTGCTAAAAATAACGCTAAAAATGTTGTTGTAAGCACGGCGGTGCACACCAAAACCGTGGACCTATTATCATAGGAATCATAGGAAAATAGGTCCCCAGGTCAGCTGCCTGACGAGACTGTCTGTTTACGATTTTGACTGTTTTTGGAGCGCGTCCCCATATGGCACCCCCCCACAGGGAACCCAGAAGCATTCGGAAAACCCCGAAAAGCTTGATCCAGGCTGGTGTACGTTGAAAAAACGCCCGCAAAATGTGTCGCCAAACTGACGGGGTGACCATAATTGACCCATAAAGGACCCATGAAGACCCCTCTTTTGCCGAACGAAGTTGTGGAGATGTGTCGGCTCTGCCCCAAGACGCCGTACATCGGCAAAAACGGCACCGAAACACCGCCCAAAACCACCCCATAGTAACGGTCTAAATCTGCAAATCCCAGAAGCCTTCAAACTAATACCCTGGAGGTAACTCACCCAAAACAAAAAAATCGAAAATCGGGTGGGAGGTTGGGTTGATTTACACTACCTCGGATTGGGTTGGGCAGGAGTTTGGTGTCTGTAATCTTGGGTTGGCAGAGGTTTTGGGTGTCTGTAGTGGGAAATATTTCTCCTATTCTGAAGGGTGAGACCTATCATCAGTAGGCTAGGTGTCTTCTGGAGGAGAACACTGGCTGTAGAAGGTCCTGCCTTAGCCAGGACAGGACATCAGATTCTGAGGCACCATGTACCATACCGTCTCCCAGCGGGCGGTGCCCCCTGGCCCCATAAACTATCTACAAGATTTCGAATTTTCGCCAGAGGCCTGTTACCAGGCATCAGTTTCTGTTACAGGTTCCGAACACGACAGAATCTGAAGTGCCATGTACCGTACCGTCTCCCGGGGGGCGGTGCCCCCCGGACCCCCCCTGCATTAAGACTCACCAGAGAAAATGGGCTTGGTGTCTAGTCTGAAGGATAAAATGGGCTGCATAAGGTCCTGAAGGGGACCCTTTCAAAAAAAAAAATCACCCCAGGAAAATTGACTATTTGGAGGCATTTGAGGCCATTGCAGCCATCAGAATCCAATTTAGACCCTCCTGTGACCACTAAAAGGCCCTCGTGAAAATGGTTCCCGATGCCAACAATGTCCCCCCCCACCCGAGACACAAATCGCAAAATCGTCCAGGAGACCCACTCCTAGACCCCCAACAAATTGAAAATTGTATCCACTAACGATGAAGAGCTATCGCTGTGGCACACGGTATGCCCGTCACGCGCCCATTACAAACCCTTCTCAATTTTTTCGTAATAACAATTAATTGTAAACACGAAAGAGAACGCTGGCAGCGTGTTTGGGAGAAGTTTGGCCTACCGATCATATTCACTCACTATCACTCACTAACAGGCTAATCCTCCCCCGGCACGTACAAACAAACATCGCGCCTATTCTTTTTTGGTCGTGGAATAAAATGTATAATTCAGTGACAATATTGAGCGATATTTCACTCGGGAGCGGTTTCGGCCCTCGTTCCGGTCTTCGGCTCGGAAATACCTCCACTCGGGCCGAAACCGCTCGTGAAATATGGCTACAATATTGTCACTGAATAAATAGCTAGTATTTTGTGTTCGTCCTGTTGGGCCGGTGGCATTAAACAGATTAGAAGTATGGTCACTGGTTGGTTGATAGCTAGATGTGTGTGAGGGGGAAGAGAACGAGTTACTTTGACACCTTGGTGGCTGGGATCTACTTTTAACTTTTTCCGGAGATTTCCGACCTTTACCACCTAAATAGTACGAGGGGGGTGGGCTGGTCGGATAGCTTACCAGCTGCAGGTCAAAACATCAAAACGCCTATAGTACCACGGCGGAGCGAAACAAAGACATGAGACCAAACGACATACTCATCCTCCGGGTTAACGCAGCTGCGGAGAATTTCGAGGCACGGGCAATCGTCGTCCTCAGCAGCAAGGAAGAGGTTTTTGAGGGCAGGAATCGATTGCTGCGACAGGTCGCTCCGCGCAGAAGACAGCCGGTGCGTCGGCAGCTCGTAGCCTTCAAGCGAGTCGGGAACTGACGCCTTGGCAGCGGGGCTGTGCGCATCTCTGTCCACTGTTACCAGTGCCTCCGTGTCCTGTCCGCGCTTGTCGGGAAGCGATGGTTCCTTTTCGGTATTTGACGCTGCGCCTTCGGGCACCTGCGATGACGGTGAGACTCCAGTGGTTTGTAGAGCAAGTATGTGCCTGCCTTGTGCAGCTTGAGCCTCCTTGGGGCTGATCGATAGAAGCCGAGTCAAGTTTGGCGCCTCCTCCTGGGATTTATCTTCGTCTTCACACGACGCGGGTTCGACAACGCCTCTGTCGTCATCAGCGTGTTCGCGCTCGGATGCAATGCATGGGGGCGAGCGGGTGTGGCTTGCGTTGGGAGATGGAATATCGATCGATGTCGGGCGTTCGTGTTTGTTAGCGACAGGGGACTGTACTAACTCGTTACTACTTTGCAAGTCCACGATGTTTTGCACTTCTGCAACCTTGCCCGTAGCGTCTTCTTGTGCTGTGCTGACCTGGCCGTCGGCGTCCTCTGGGGTTGTCTCCTCTGTGTTGCCGGAGGGCTCTTCTTGTATGATATCTTCCGCCGTTGAAGCGGTCATGCGAGCGCGCTCTGCCTCTTGCTGTAGCTCGCATGCAAAGGCTTCGTATACCTTCTGGAAGGCGACGAAGGCATCGTCTTCAACGCTCCGGAGCAGCATACGCGCTTTAGCTTCCCCGTGACCCACGGATAGTCTCTCGGTTTGGTCTTCTGCTTCTAAGAGTACACGGTAGGTTTCCTCCTGCGCTCTGGCTGCCGCCTCCAAGGAAGCGCGCTCGATGTCGCGGCGCTCTTTGCGTAGCCGGAGCTCGTTCTTCGCCCTGACTAAGCTGGCGAAGCGCTGCAACACAACACTCGCCGCTCGTTTCTCCTGCCAGCGAGCCGTCTCCGCGGTTTTCCGACAGGCAGCCTGCTGGACGGCTCTCCTTTTCGCGACCGAGGCGCGAACACCGACACGCAGTTTCAGCCACGCCTGCAGTTTCCGAGCTGCCTTCTCGCGTTCCGCACACACCGAACGTTCGCACTCGTTCCTTCGTCGCATGAGCTGCGCGTGTAGCATCACTTTCACCCGCGCCCGCGCGCAAATCATCAGGTGCAACCCCTGCAAGATGCAGGCAGCATACGCCCGCTCATCCTCTTTCGCCGCTGTCTCCCCCTTTCTCCGTGCCAAACGAGCGACTTCTCTCTTTTTCGTAGATTGCCTCCTCGAACGGTAGCCCCACCACGCTCTTTGGACAACATTCGCTGCGCTCTCACAAAGCGCTCTCTCCGCTCTGGCTAGGTTCTGCTCGTCGGCGTCGCGTTGTGGCTTCTCCTCCAATCGAACAACCGGCTTTGTTTGTTTTGGTGGCTGTTTTCTAGCGGTGTCCAGGACGGCAAGGCCTTCGTTGCCGGCGATGGTGGCGCAGGAAAAGAGGAGGTCTAAACCGAACTCATTACGAGGGCTCCGCCATGGGTGCGCGGCGGGGGAGGAGACGGCCTTTGCTTCAATTTGAACGTGCCTTTGCTCTTCCTTGCGAGGCGGGGTGGTCGGAGGTGACAGCGGCGTGTGCGTTCCTTGAGAACCAAGCGGTGATGCGCAGGGCACGGCGGACGCTGGAATAATCTCAGGTGGCAGCAGATCCATGGCTGCTGCTGCCTTTGTGTCATCGTTGTTCTCAATACTATGTCCGGCCTCCTGCAAGATCTGCTCCTCGTTGATCTCCGGTGCTTCTAAGTCAGCTCCCACCACCGGCGGTCGATTACTCTCTTGGTCCTTTCTGCCCACTCGTTGTTCGTCTTCCAGCAGCTCACGCTCTGCCGCCTCGCGGCGCTGGTCGACCTCCTGCAGAAAGACGGCACGGCGCTGTGCAACCTTTTTGCGGGCTTGCCTGCCGCGCTCCACACGTTGCAAGTCGGTGGCTCTCTTGTGTAACTGTCGCATCATGGCGGTCCTCTTCCTGGCCTGTCGACCACGAACGAGGCTTTGAATTCGAACAGCGGCGGCGTGCCGAGCCTCCGTCTCAAGGACGTAGTTTGCGGAGTGTCGGCTTGGTGTGTTGTCCGACAGGAGTTGCGCGGCTAGGGCCTCCTCACTTTGAGTGCGTAAACTGCGACGTTCCTCGGCTTGCTTCCGACCTTCGTGCATGCGGTACGTGGATTGAATTTTGATAGCCGCCAGCTCCGACGTCAGCGCATGATCGTCGGTGAGAGCCAGCTCCTTTTCCTTTCGCACACGCCTCGCCCGCTGTCTGGCCAGGAACCCTCGAGCCACTGCTTGCATCTGCATGACAGCCACCTTGCGGGTTCGCTTTGCCTTCGCCTGTCCCCTCCCGCGCAGCCCTCGCGCCCATGCCTGCAGCACCACTGTCGCGTCTACTTTTCTCACGTCGAACCTTGCGTTCCTTCGCACAAGCACGCCCCTCCACATCTTTTGAATGAGCGCCGCCGCGTCGTAGTGTCTCCGTTCCTGACTGTTTCTGATGTCTGTCCTTGTAATATACCCACGCCACAGCTGTTGAATTTTCGTCGCCGACTCTCTACTATGCTTCAACTCTCTCGCCTGCCCTCGCGCAATGTGCCCGCGGTAGGCTCTTTGGATGTTAGTTGCACACTCGCGTTCCGACCTGATTGCACTGACCCGCTCTCGTGCGAAAACGCCCCGCTGATAAGCTTGAAGGCGCACAGCAGCGGCGCGCCAGTTGCGCAGCCGACGCGTCGTGTTCACCGCGCTAATCTGTCGCCCGAATTTCTGCAGGACGACCGCTGCTCCCTGCTGCCGAAGCTTTGCCTTCGCAAAGCCACGGTCACGGAATCCGCGATAAACCTGCATGGTGGTGCGCATATACATCCCGCTTTCAAATGACATAATCATGGTTTTAGAGTGCAAGTTCGCTTAGGGATCCGGGGTTTGCGGGTTTATTCGGTATACAGCACATGGCAGGGCGGTGGAAAAGGACTTCCCGTGGTAGAGAGTGGAAGAATAGGGCGTGCAGATCTTTCCCAAGAAGTGGAGTGCACGTCCCTCAGCTAGGATATGATGCGCACGGTGCGGATGTCGCACCTGCAGATGCGAAATATTGACGTGCGGGATGTATGGATGTCAGGGGATCTGCGCCAGCTACCCACTGCAGCACCGTGGCAAGAGTACAATTATGTTGAGAAAAGTACACATGAACGAAAACGTGCATACTCGCTGGATCTTAATGGCGGCGAGCTCTTCGAGCTCTTTGGATCTGTCTTGGGTATGGGCGAGCCAGTCCTCTTCAGGGACTTCGACGGACGGGTCTTCCTGCAGTTGCTGGCTGTGAAGGGCCAACAGGTCTCGGTCTTCCTTATCGAGGTTGAGAAGGTACCCTTCCTCCTCGACCTCATCCGCCTCCACGGCCCTCTGCAGCACCTTTTCGGCCATCCCGTAGCGCTCGCCGAGTGGATCCGCCTTCGAAATGCCGGGTTGCTCTTTGCCATGGCGGACCGGCGGGAGCCCTGGCCCCTGTCGCGCGTGGGTGTCATGGGGGTGATGGCGGGCGAGGAGTGGGTTGCCGAGGACCGAGAAGTCGAGAAGAGAGGCAAGTTTGGAGTGCGCAAAGAAATTGAGGTCGCTCTGGATCTTGACGAGGTAGCTGACGCCCTTCCAGAGGTACGCGGTGTTCGGGACGTTCTGCATAGCCTCCCACTTGGCGATGGTTTCAATGGTGTCAAGTGTTGCGTTGCGCAAGGAATTGATGATTTGGTTGATCTCCCGCGTCAACTGCTCTCGGTTGTTCAACTGCGGGCCAGCCGCGGCCGCACGCTCGGTGAGCTCTTGAAGGAGGTACAAGAAGCCTTCTCGGATCTCGATGTTCTTCTCGACCAAAACGGTGACGTTGCGGCGATCAAGCATCTTCTGTGCGTCAGAATTAGGTACAAGGCCGTGACTCATGGGAGGAGGCTGGTGGTGCGGGGAAGGCTGCGCGGAGGGAGACGCTTGGTCCGCAGGTTCGCCTCCGACAAACGCATTGGGTTGTCTTGATGCGTTTCTTTGCCTTCGCCTGAAGTCATGAATTGTTAAAATCTGTGAGGGGTGCGTCGGTGTCATCTGGCCCAGGTCGTCTGCAGCGGACCCGGCGGCCCCGACAGTGCGTGCGAGAATGTCTTGTCCTTCAATGGCAACGTTCCTAGCCCCATACAGTCTTGCACCTGCTGGTCCAGCCAACGCCATACCCGGGTCAGTCATGTTAAACCTCTCTCTCCCGTGCTCCACAGGCGATAGCATGGGAGGCGGTATCTGATGACCTGGAGGTGCTGGTCTTTGGAAGGCCATCGCTGGGCCATCCGTCAATCGCCCTGGACTAACTTCACCCGACCTTCCCCCGTACTGGCTTCCTTGCCAACTTCCGTCTGCCGAGCCACGAGCACCATTTTTTTGTCTCTTCCTCCAGAACTTGCAGTACCGGTCGTTCAAGGCGTTGTACTCCGGAATCTGGCTCAACGTGAACCGGCTGTCCCACCCCTTCTCAGGGGCACTGCTCGATTGAAAATGGCGGAGGTAACTCATCGTCCCCTCTGACTGACGATCAGTCTACTTTCTGCTCCGGAGGGAACAGAAAGCCCAGCCCCCCGCCCCTGCCTGCTATTCGGTTGTTCGCTGTTCGGTTCAAACATAAATTCAAACAATTCAAGTCGAGAACAGCGATCATTGACCGTTCAATATCCGCATTCGGTGTGTCTTATGATGCACTTGCCTTTTTCAAAAAATAAGACGCGTCACTGGCTAACCACGGTTGAAACCGGAAAATGATGAGGGGAGGGAATTGTTTTTCGTTGAACGCTTTGCCCTGGACGTTTGTTTCTTGGTACAGGGCGCAAGGAACGCCGTGGAAGGCCTGTGACGCGTTCTTATTTCCTCCAACATTGCATGTTTGGTAAAAAAAAAAAAAAAAAAATGGAAACGGGGGGAAACGGGGGTCGCGACTCCGCTCGCTCATTTTGCCACAAGGCTCGTTGCGCTTCAGTTGCAATTTCGTAAAGTCGAGGGCTTCCCGTGGCATTCTTGACTCAAGAAGCTTTCGGCAGCTGGCACGAAACGCGCGTCACTAGAGTCATCTAGTGGACAATCAAAACGGTATCAAAACAGAACAGAACATAGGCAAGGTATAGTTGCTTGAAGTTCAGCTGGAAGGCGGTATCGCTCTACATAGTTCTACAAATGAAAGACCGGCACAAGATTGCAGTATTTGCAAAGCCCCTCCATCCTAGGAGTCAACTCAATGGTCAGCAGATTGTACGAGCAACCACTACTGTCTCCACGAGTTTGCCTGGGGAGTCGAGAGCGACGAAGATAGGCCTTTCGGGATTCGTGCAGGGGCAGGAGTGCTGTGGATGTGTGTGTTTGTGTGTGTGTGTGTGTGTGTGTGTGTGTGTGTGTGTGTGTGTGTGTGTGTGTGTGTGTGTGTGTGTGTGTGTGTGTGTGTGTGTGTGTGTGTGTGTGTGTGTGTGTGTGTGTGTGTGTGTGTGTGTGTGTGTGTTGTGTGTGTGTGTGTGTGTGTGTGTGTGTGTGTGTGTGTGTGTGTGTGTGTGTGTGTGTGTGTGTGTGTGTGTGTGTGTGTGTGTGTGTGTGTGTGTGTGTGTGTGTGTGTGTGTGTGTGTGTGTTGTGTGTGTGTGTGTGTGTGTGTGTGTGTGTGTGTGTGTGTGTGTGTGTGTGTGTGTGTGTGTGTGTGTGTGTGTGTGTGTGTGTGTGTGTGTGTGTGTGTGTGTGTGTGTGTGTGTGTGTGTGTGTGTGTGTGTGTGTGTGTGTGTGTGTGTGTGTGTGTGTGTGTGTGTGTGTGTGTGTGTGTGTGTGTGTGTGTGTGTGTGTGTGTGTGTGTGTGTGTGTGTGTGTGTGTGTGTGTGTGTGTGTGTGTGTGTGTGTGTGTGTGTGTGTGTGTGTGTGTGTGTGTGTGTGTGTGTGTGTGTGTGTGTGTGTGTGTGTGTGTGTGTGTGTGTGTGTGTGTGTGTGTGTGTGTGTGTGTGGAATTCAATGATGGGTAACACCTGATGCGGAGTATAGCCCAGGTTTTCAGCTATTCTACGTTACGGCTGAAGGTCCTGCCGGCTGCTCGCGGTGATCCCGCGCTGTTCGGAACTGTAGCCTTGATTGGTTCAGGCTTCCTGCTTCGTGCCCCGTGTGCTGCTGGTTGCAACATGTATCCGGGGGTAGTCGCCTCTTTTTACACGTGGCGCAGCGGCGGGCGTCGTGCTTCTCGCATTTGATCGCTGCATTACTTGGTCGCCTCGCCGTTGGTGGGCGGCGAGACCGTTGGCCGCTTGCGCCTCTCTCCTGCTCTCTGCCCTTCCACTCTGCCGTTTCCTTCCAAGTTGCATCGTACAATTGCTCGGGGTGCATACTCGCCGCCCATGCCTCATGCGCCTTGACGAACGGGTTCGAGCGATGTGATGTGCTGGGTACTTGTTGGGCCATTTTTCGCAGAACTGTCTCGGTTTGCGGGGCGAGTTCGGCCCGGCACGAGATGCCCTGCATGACCCCTCCGCCTAGCGCCGTGAGGCTGGTAACATTTGTTACGTGCCCGTAATGCCACGTCATACCGCAGATCCGGGTTGCTGCACCGGTGATCGCCCGTAATGACAGACTTTTCGCCAGCGCGCTGCTCCGGTAGTCGTTGTACTGCGCCCTTATCGTCCCTTCTTGCGCATTCGTTTCGGCATGCACCATGTCCATCGCGGCGTTGCTCAACGCATCTGCGTCGACATTGCTTGCACGCGGTACATGTTCCAGTTCAAAATCGAAACGCGGCGACAGGTCGGCCATGTTCGCGGTGGCTTGCAAGTAGTACGGTCGCAGGTTGGGCTTGCACATGGCCGTCCCTTGCACCGTGCCTATCACGACTTTTGAGTCCCCCCTGACCGTTACGTGTCCTTCCACGTCTGGCGGCTGCTCGCTGAGCAACCGTATTCCCGCTATTAGGCCGTTGTATTCCGCCACGTTGTTGGTCGCTCGCCCCAGGGGAACTCTTGCCTCGGCTATTTTTTCCCCATCCTTGTACACCACAGCTCCAGCCCCAGCTACTGCCAATGCAGTTCCGTTCTGCCTCGAGCCGCCATCAAAGTACATGCAGAGCCCCGCGACCACTTCGTGTTGGGCAAGTACCGCTCGGGCCGTCGTCGGTTTGGCGCCTGAAGCCGTCGGTGGCTGGATTCGTCGATTAGTCGCTTCCGGCAGCAGCACGCCAGTCGTGAGCTCGAAGTCTACTGCCAATTCCACGAACGTCACGGTGTGCTCCGACCCTATGTGCGCCCATCGCAGTCTGCGTATCCACCAGTGCACAGCTTTCCACAATTGGCTACCGTGCTTCCACTGCTGCGCAATCGCTTTCAATCACTGGCATGCTGACCCGCCTCGGACTAGGTGTCTTCCACCCCCACGGGTACAGCGATAGACGGTGGTGTCGTGATGTCTCCTGCTCTCTGTCGTCCTTTATCTGCCTCGCGCGTAGGACCGCCAAGTAGAACCGCTGCAGGTCGCCTACAAATCGACAGGCCTCTTTATAGTCCAGAGGGATTGGCTGCTGCGCAGGGTCTGCGTCATGTCTGTATAGTGGTGCGACTCCACATAGGCTCAGGCAATTCGGCCACGTCGTCCTGTCTACGGAGCACATGGAGTGCTCCTCTCGCACGTCCTTCCACGCCTCACATTCCCACCACAGGTGCGCTACTGTTTCCCGCTCGTTCTTGTCACAATAAGGGCAGGACCCACTCCGCCCTGTCCTGCCTGTTGTCTCGACGGCTCCTGCAATTATGGACCGCAACATTCCTTGCTGGTACCCAGTTATCCCACTGTCCGGCTCTTCTAACAAGTTTCGGGTGACGCTCCCGTCTATTCCATGTGCGCATCCCCTCAGGTCTTCCCTTCTGCTACACATTTTTGCAATTTGCTGGCGCCGCAGTGCCTGGCGCAAGTCATGCAGCACAATCGCCGTCTGCTTCTCGGTCGCACCGCTAACACGGTAAACGACCTGCTTCCCGATCTCGTTGGTATACTCCACGGTTAAAGGTGTGGCCCACGACCACCCCGCCTGGTCGAGGGCATCTTGCACTAGTCTGTGCGGAGAACCATCCGGCAGAGCCTCCCTTCGCGTCCACGCCGCCTCTGACAGCCTCCTGATGCATTGCCACTTCTGCATTTGTCTGATCCATGTCTTGACTCGTATGTAAGCTGGGGCGCTGTACGGGTCCAACCGGTGCCCGTGATGAAGTACCTGCATGACCACTTCAACTGCTCGTCGGCTGGGACCGGTCCAAAGGGCTGACATGAAGGCCTGGCGCACCACGGTAATCGTCCTGTGATTCAATGACATGATCGACACCCCGTAGTACATTTTTGCGCCTGCTGTCATAGTCGCCAGCGTCTCTCGTGCCGCAACTGGTACCGGGATTTTCTTCACTCGCTGCAAATTCGCAATCGCTCCCTGCCTTCGTTTTTGGATTCTGTCCGACAGCTGATGTCTGTGTCCCAGTGCGTGAACCATCACTCCAAGGCAATCAAAGCTATCCGTTCGTTGATAAAACTGTGGAGGATTTTTCGATACGAAGGAATCCGCGTCTTCCTGCCAGCTCATGATCTCCACTGCCGGCTGGCGCCGCGTCGTCCCAAATGAGTGAGACTTCACGAGGCAAATCCACAGGCCTGTCAGTACTGAGAACTGCACTGTCTTGTTCGCTATTGTCTGCAGGTGTCGTGCTTCTCCCGTTGTGGCTGTTACGTCGTCCACGTATGATCGTGGGTTGCCTTCCGATACCACATGTCTCATCCACACGCTAACCAGCAACCCGATCAGTATTACACTGATCGCGCATCCTTGCATTATGCCGTTGGTGGGTGTGAAGCCCTCCCCGACTGTTCCGTTCACTTTGAAGTGCCGCTGCATTCGTCGGTATGCGGCTTTCAACGCCCTTAACACTTTTCGATTGAACCCTAGCTTTTTTGCGAGCTGCAGCGTGATTTTTATGGGCACCGAGTCAAAGCATTTCTTAAAATCAAATGCGATCCCATGCAGTGGGTGCCCCGTGAGGTGCGCTTGCTCGATCTCGGCTGCCAGATGCCAGAAGAGATCCTCTGTACTGTGCCCGGGCCGGCAGCCATGGAGTCCCTCTGGTGCCAGCTCGTCCATCCAGCGTTGCGCATCCTTGGATCTGACTGCTGCCCATATCCTGTACAGGACTGGTGTCACTGAAATCGGCCGTTGAGATAACGGTTCCCCCGTACTCTTCGGCTTTGGTATCAACGATACCAGTGCGTGCATTAAGTCTTCCGGCCACTGGCCGCTTTCTTCCACGTTGTTGAGCACCTCAGCAAACCCCTCAAGCAGAGGATTTGGTAGCTGCTGCAGCTCGTGTACCCTCCACCCGTGCATCCCTGCTGAGGCTGACTTGCTCATCTTAGCTAGCGCTGTCCTCACGTCGCTCACCGTTATGGATTCGCACTCCATTTCAAATCTGGCTGGGAGAATGGGGTCGTAAGTTCGCATAAAACGTTGCCAGCACGGCTCCTCCTGTGTCGCGTACCGGTTGAATATACCCCCCCATGCCCCTTCGCTTCGTAGTATCTCGTCTATCTCCACCGCGTTCGCCGTCAGGGACCTGTCGTCTCGCTGCAAGAACATCAATGGCGAGGAGTATCGGTCTGCGATGTAATCGAAAACGAGGCCTCTCCCGTGCGCCCATGCCTCCTGCATCTTGTGTGACCACTGTGCCCTCCTGTGCTGCCTGAGCGCGGTGAATGTTGCCTTCTGGGACCCTTCCAGCTCTGTCAAGGCGTTCTGGAGCACTTCTAGCTCGGAAAGGTCATTCGACTTCACGACGTTAGCAACAGTCTCGGGTATGTGGCCTCGTTTTACCCTTCTCCGCGCGGCTTCTCTCGCCTTCTCTTCCCGTCTCGTTAGCGGGTAGGGCACCCCCGCACTCAGACGGTCCTGGCCAGCATGCACGAGTGTCCGGAGATGCCCTAACAGCTCGTCCCGCGCACGGGTCTGCTTCGTCGAGGCGCCCCTGGTCGACTGACCTTGATACTTCGTTGCTAGCAGCGTGTTGCTGACAACCTGTCCCCCGCGTCCTGTGTATGCTCTTGGCGGTAAGGCGAGTTTGCCCTTGTGCAACAACAGAAGATAATTTTCAGCTTGCTGCGATAGCTGTTTCAAACTGATTGTCCCCTTCCTAGCATTCTGCGCTTCACTGGCGAACGTCGACAAGTCACCCTTCTCACTTAGACTGAGCTTCGGGTATTCACGGGGGAAAGCAGCTGGCAGGATTGCGCGCCTGTCGCGCTCTCGGAACGCTTGTTGACGCATCGTCACGTACATCGGCGCATGCGTGTGGAACTTGCTGTCCGCCTTCGGCACCCGACTAATCGTCATCGATCCTACTCGGCGTGCACGTGTGGAACATCTGCCCACCTGTCCGCGGCTAACACCGCACTCGTCTCTGCTGTGCAGTTGAAATCACCGATGATTAGAGTCGGTACCTGCCCCAGGCCCGCCGCTATGCCCAGCACCTCTGTTAGCAGCACTTCTCTTTCCCGTTGCACCTGCACGCCGTTCCCGCTATGCCCGTACACAGAAAACACATGTAGTGCCGTTTTTCCGTCGCCAAGGGCAATGGCGACGTGCACGACGCGAGTTGACTCCACTACTCTCTTCTCGGACTCGTCTTTCGGAGCCACCCGCTGCGCTTTGAGGTGCTGTCGGGTCATTACTGCCACTCCACCTGGCCTTCTCTGTCTTCTCCCGTCTTTTCCTTCCACCATTGTCACATCGTCGCCCCAGTGCACGTTCCATCCGTAGGCTGCGAGGTACGAGCTTAGGAACGCCTTCTCTACTCTTGTTACTCGTGTCTCCTGTAGTACTACTATATCTGCTTTCAGCAAGGCCACCACCAGCAGCTTCTCTGTGTCCAAAGAAGTAATGTTTATGGTGACGATTACCATATCGTCGCTTTGCGGGCGAGATAATTCGCCTGCCTTTGCTTCATCGACTCGGCGTTTCTGGGTGCGTGCCGGCAGGGCTGCGCGGACGGGTGCCTTGATGTCCTCGTCGCCCGACTCGGTTTGGCGTGCTCGTCCTCGCCCGATGAATAGGTCGGTAAGCGGCAACGCGTTCTCCACAGCCTGCTCTAGCTTCTGGATGCTTGTGTATGGGAGGTGAACGCTGTCGTAGTGCTGCGGGAGGTACGTCACCACAACAGTTCTTTCCGCTCCCTCCGTGCTCCACCGCTGGATGGCGTCGCGTCGTTCGGCGTTGATCACCCATATGCTGCACTGCAACACCTCAGCCGCTGCACACAACGTCACCTCGTCACCATACGTGCCGTTGAGCCGCATTCTAGCTGTGTACGGTGCCAACTCTTCACCGACCATCGCGTTCCAGTACCTGGCGGTGTTTGCCTCGATGTTCGCCACTACCCGCTGCCTTAAATCGCCCGCGTCGACTCCCCCGTAGCCTTCTGCGATCGCGGAAAACTGGCAGTTTCCATCCCCGGGCACTCGCGTGATCCTTGCGCACATACTGCGTGCGGTTTGCACCAGCCATTCGTTATTGCGGGGATAGCGCGTTCCATCGTCTTCTCTTCCTCCCCCTGCCATTCGTTGTTGCATGATGTTCCGGGAGGAGAGTCAGTTTCGAGGCTTCATGTACTCGGTAATCTTCTTGCTTGCCGGCCTTTTTACTTGGGCGACCGGCTCCTGTGATTTCGATGTCGACTGCGATCGCGTACACGCCCTCCTCCTCTTCCCCCCTACCAAAGACGCCGCTGCATGGGGAGGCGATGCTTCCCGTTTTTCCCTTTCCTCGGCCCGCCTGTTGGTCGCTTGGACTTGCTCCTGCAAGCTCATCAATAGAGTGGATAGTTCTTCCACCCTCCTGGACAGTTTGTGGTTTTGCGCGATCACCTCCTGGGTCGCCTTTCGTTCTTCCTCCGCCGCCTTTGCTGCTCCTTCGAGCTTCTCGTTGAGCCGCCGGTTTTCGTCCTGGAGCTGTTTCAGCTGCTGCCCAACTTCATCCACTTGCGGTTGCTGCTGCTTGCCCGACTTGCCTTCCGCGCTTCCTTTCTTCCCCGAGGCGGTAGCGGCTTGCGCATATGTTCCTCTCACCGCCGACGCTGTGTTTTCCTCCACCTTGCTGCCCTTGGTTCCTTTCCCGTTCTGGACTCCAGCGGCTGCCGGCTGCTGTTCAGTTGGAACGACTCCTGACGCGGCCTCCTTTTCACGCCCGGCGTTGCTCCATTCCTTCTCCGCCTGCTTCGTTCCATAATGCTGGACGAACTCCTTCCAGGTGTATGACTCGTCCTCCCTGGCTGTACCGCGCTCGCCAGGGTCTTTTCTTCTCTCTTGCGCGATGGCCTGTACCCAACGCTGGTTCGTGTCCGTTCTGTACCTTGTCGTGGATACGAGGATTCGGGCCTTTGCGCCTTCGACTCCAAACTCCCATGTAGGTGGGTCCTGACCCCTCACGACCGCAAGTATCCCCCCTCGCTTCGGTATGGCCCTGATGATCTTGACGTCGGCCCACCCCGCGGTTCGCAGAAACAACTCTGCCTGCCCGGCCGTTGTCCCCCTGTCGAAGCCGGACACGTCATACAACCTACCCTGCTGTTTGGGGACCGCCGCACCCGCTGCTTCCTTTCGGGCGCGTTCCTCATCCTCTGTCTTTACCCGAAGCCCGAGACCTCTCTTGTTGACCGCAAGCCTGATCACGAGGCCCGGCCTGTCACGCGCGAACGCCTGCGCCTCTTCCAACTTCGTGCCGGTGGACAACCACACGACCGGCCCTTCGTCTCCTTTCGGGACTGCAAAGACGCCGTTACGCCCGGAGGCCTTCGCGAGAGCTGCCGCCCCTTCTTCCGTCGTGCGCACAAGGGCACCGAAAAACCGCGTCGGGTCATCGAAGCGGCCCCGTGTCTCCACTCCGGTGATGGAGATACTGCCAGCTCCCGTCTCCGCGGCATGCTTCCTGAGGTATCCCCTCAGGTCTCTTGCAGCTTCTTCCCACTGCGCGTTGGTGGTTTGGCTCTTCGGAATTCGAACCGAGACCTTCCTCTCTTCGCAAACCGGCATCGGCACGGACCTCAGCACCCGCCTCTGCCGGACGTTTCCGTCGCCCAACTGAACGACCCAAGCTGCGACGGCCTCGATTTGTCGTCCTCTCGTGACGACCACAGTTGTTTCTTCCGCTGTTTTCCTGTCCAGGCCCGGGGCTGCTCCCAACACAACTATCGCGCGCGACCCCTTCTTCTTCTTCTTCCCTTCGCCAGCTATTGCGGCGATGGCCCGTCTGACGTCGGCTATCGCCACCCCTTCCTCTTCCCCCTCGATCAGCTCATTGACGTCGAGGATCGGAGTCGACCAGTCTTCAGCCCGCAGTTCAGCTGGGGCTGTTTTCTTGTTGCCGCTAGCCGGCACCCATTGCCAGGGTGCCCCGGTGCTGGTCTGCGTCGGCCGTGTCTCATTTGACTGGACACGTTGCCCAGGACCACCGCTTGGAGGTGCAGACATGTATTTGATGATGATTTTGTGATCGTTTCAAACTTTTTCTCCCAGTCCCTGTGTGTGTGTGTGTGTGTGTGTGTGTGTGTGTGTGTGTGTGTGTGTGTGTGTGTGTGTGTGTGTGTGTGTGTGTGTGTGTGTGTGTGTGTGTGTGTGTGAATTCAATTTCGGGTAACCCCTGAAGCGGAGTATAGCCCACGTTGTCAACATCCTCACGTCACAGCTGATGGTCCTGCCGGCTGCTCGTGGTGGCCACGCTCTGATCTAAACTGCAGCCTCGTTTGGTTTAGGCTCCCTGCTCCATGTCCCATGTGCTGCTGGTCGCAACACGTATCTGGGGGCAATCGCCTCTTCTTACACGCGGTGCAGCGGGGTTCATCATGTTTCGCGCATCGTGCCGTCGCATTCCTCGCTTTCCTTGCTGTTGGTCGGGATCGCTGGCTGCTTGCGCCCCTCTCCTGCTCTCTTCCCTTCCACTCCGCCTCCTCCTTCCATGTTGTACTGTAAAAGTGTTCCGGGTGCCTGCTCGCTGCCCATGCCTCATGTGCCTTGACGAATGGGCTCGCGGGTGCCGTCGCAGCTGTGTGTGTGCCAGGGCGCGGCTGACTCATTTCCTGCAACACTGCTTCGGTCTGCGGGGCTAGCTCGGCTCGGCACGAGAGGCCTAGCATTACCCCTCCGCCTAGCGCTGTGACGCTGGTGACATTGGAGACGTGCCCACAGTGCCACGCTACGCCACAGATTCGTGCTACCGCGCTGGTGACCGCTCGGAAAGACTGACCTTTCGCCAGTGCACTGCCCTTGTACTCCTCATACTGCGCCCGTATCAATCCTACTTGCGCGCCCGTCTCTGCTTGCACCCTGTCCATGGCCGCGTTACTTAACGCGTCCGCATCGACGTTCCTACTCCGCGGTACGTGTTCCAGACTGAACTCAAACCGCGGTGTCAGGTCGGCCATGCTCGCCCTCGCCTGCAGAAAATACGGTCGTAAGTTGGGTTTGCACATGGCCGTCCCGTTTACTGGTCCTATTACAACTTGTGAGTCGCCCCTGACTTTTACCGGCCCTTCAACGTCGCCCGGCTGTTCCCCGAGCAGTCGTATCCCCGCTATCAGGCCGTTGTACTCGGCCACGTTGTTGGTGGTCCGACCCAAGGGAACTGTTGTCTCCGCCAGCTTCAGCCCATCCTTGTAGATGACTGCTCCGGCCCCAGCCACCGCCAGTGCAGTTCCGTTCTGCCTTGAGCCGCCATCGAAGTACATGCATAGGCCCTCGGTGGTTTCTCTGGGGGGGAGTACGGCTCGGGCCGACGTCGCCTTGGCTTTCGAGGCTGCCGGCGGTTGGATTCGCCGATTTGCCACTATCGGCAGCCGCACGCCCGTTGTGACTTCGAAGTCTATGGCCAACTCCAAGAAAGTCACTGCGTGTTCCGATCCAACGTGCGCCCATCGAAGTCTGTTTAGCCACCAGTGCATGGCGTTCCACAATTCGCCGCCGTGCTTCCACTGCTGCGTGATTGTTTCGGCCTCAATCTTTGGAATGCAGACCCGCCTTGGACTCGTTGTTCTCCACCCCCACGGGTATTGGGTCAGTCGATGGTGGCGACTTGTCTCCTGCTCTCTCTCATCCCTTATCTGCCTTGCACGCAGTACAGCCAGGTAGTATCGCTGTAGCCTGCTTACAAATTGGCAGGCTTCACCATGGTCGAGTGGTACTGGCTGCAGGGCGGGGTCCGTGCTGTGTCTGTGCATGGGTGCGACTCCGCACATGCTCAGGCAATTCGGCCATGTTGTCCTGTCCACGGTGCCCATGCCGTGCTCCTGCCGTATACCCCTCCAAGCCTCACACTCCCACCACAAGTGCGCCACAGTTTCCCTTTCGTCCTGGTTGCAATATGGGCAAGTCTCGTTTTTCCCCGTTCTGCCTGTAGTTGCCACGGCCCCAGCTATTATTGATCGTAACATCCCCTGTTGGTATCCTGTCAATCCATTATCGAGAGCTTCGAGGAGATGTCGGGTTACGCTTCCATCCACCCCGTGCTGTGTGTGTGTGTGTGTGTGTGTGTGTTGGAATTCAATTTCGGGTAACCCCTGAAGCGGAGTATAGCCCATGTGTGTGTGTGTGTGTGTGTGTGTGTGTGTGTGTGTGTGTGTGTGTGTGTGTGTGTGTGTGTGTGTGTGTGTGTGTGTGTGTGTGTGTGTGTGTGTGTGTGTGTGTGTGTGTGTGTGTGTGTGTGTGTGTGTGTGTGTGTGTGTGTGTGTGTGTGTGTGTGTGTGTGTGTGTGTGTGTGTGTGTGTGTGTGTGTGTGTGTGTGTGTGTGTGTGTGTGTGTGTGTGTGTGTGTGTGTGTGTGTGTGTGTGTGTGTGTGTGTGTGTGTGTGTGTTACGAACCCGTTTTAATGTGCCTCCCTTCACGGAAGTACGACCACGCTGTGTGCGTGTGGGTGTTGTGGGTGTGTGTGCGTGTGCATGTATGGGAGCTGAAGTGTACTGTCTTTGCAAGCAAATGAGTACCACACTAGAGGTTTTCTTGAGTGTCTGCGTAGTGGTTTGTGGACGGGTTTTCCGGTTTTAGTTACCTCTGTTAAGGTGTTCTGGTTCAACTGACAAACTCCCATCCATCCGGGGCATCGATCCGAAGCAAGGGTTTTCGTGTCTTGATTTGTGGTGCTCGCACTGGACCTGCCTTTCGTCGCAGCCAAAGACGCCAACACTTACCTAATTGTTGATGGCACGGTCACCTCAACCTTCCTATCCTGGTCGATCCGAGCGAAACTGAGGCAGCCGGCAAGCCGTCTCGCAACAGAAACTTGGACGATCCGAATAGGTCCAGACGAATATGACACAGTGAAAGAGCAATGCTGAGGTTTGAGCGTTTCAACTCTTACCATGCAATGGTATTAGGGACGTTTATAAGCTCTTTTGGTTGCATCTTTCCAGCACCGTACGTGTTGGCCATCGGCGGGAGATATTCAACCGTAGCAGAGGGATGCCCCGTATTTAGCTCAGCAATCCCAAACTGAGCGACTCGTGTTTACCAATATGGCACGTCGAAGAATTTCGGACCCACCGAGGACACCGCCAGGCCGCCTCTTGTTGGTGATAAAAACGTATACTTTTGCAGGGCGCTGAGAGGCACAGAGTGCTCCAAAATATCTTCATGCCCTCCTGAATGGTGTGAAGAGAGCGAAGGAACAAAAACAGACACCTCGCCATCGACGGTGTTCGCAAATTCTCTCGAGATGAAGATGTTAGCTTCTCAGACCGTACCGGCCGCGTTTCTGGTGGTGGGCCTCCTATAGCTTTACCTTCAATTGAGGAAGGGAAGAAGTACGCGAACTCCCGTAAGCCTCCGGAAAGCACGAAAACATCGACTCCCTTTTCGTACAGAACATTTCCCACGCGGAGGTTCGTGGTATCATCGAAATCATAAATAGCGATCAGCTTTTTCACGTCTTTCTGCGCTTCATACATCTCGGGGAGGAGGGGATTTGTTGTTCGACAAAGCATCGCGGGGGGATAGTGCAGCGCCCCCACAATTTTACTTTCGTCATACTCATCCCGCTCCCGAATGTCTAAAATGAGGACACTCTCATGCACATCAGGACCCCCGTGCATAAGCTTAAAAAGTGTCGTTGGCTTCATTCGCCGGAACTTTTCCTGAGACCGCACCTTCTTCTCGCGTGCAGTAAGCATGCGAGTGTTAGATACGTTGCTCCCCGTGTCGACTACGCTTTTCGCGCTTTCATATTTCTTCGTCAATCCTTTTGACATTGTATTCTCCTGCAGATTGACTAATCGTGGTTTAAGGCAAGTGGTGGATGACAAGGTCACCCAGCCACAGTAAGACAGCAGGAAAACAGCATCGGCGTCACATACTCACACACGTAGTCAGGGTTGCATCAAGGGAAGAGCGCATGAAAACTGGGTGTGTCCAGAAGCGTTGGCGCATCGAGCAACTTGAGCTCGAACTTCAAGGGGATTGACTTCGGATCACAGCTGATACAAGATACCCTTCCATAACAACGAAAGGGTGTGTCGGAGCCTTCGCGTGTAAATAGCAGCACTTTGGACTTTGGGGAAAGCAGCGTCTTGACAACGATGGACTCTACTGTCAAGGATGGCGACGCGAAGTACGTGACGAAGTACGCTCCTCCCTTCTCGTAGAACTTGTTGTCAAATCGATTTCCTGCAAGATTCAGCCACAAGAACAGGCCGTCCTTCCACCTCAGCAGGCCCGGCATTCGGCTGAAGGGTGTCCCCTCGACCCCTGTACAGGCGTCGACTACGCATTGCTTGCCTGTTTTCGGAAACGGCTTACCTAAATACTTCTTCAGTTTGCGGTAGTTCAGATCGCGCTCGGGCAACCGAATATGTTCCCCTTGCTTCCCGGTAGACTTCAATGATGAAGTCTTGAGTGTCTTCCCGGTAGCCTTCGTTTTCATGTTTTCAGACTAGTTTCTTTTGCCTGTCGGTCATGTGAGTGAGGTGAAAGTATGCTCCGTTCAGCTGTTAGGATCGAGACTATGCGAGGTTTAGAATTTTGGCAAAGTTAGATGGATGCCATATCACTTCCACTACACACAGGTGCCTGGGTCATAAAATGTGTGGCCCTCTTACCAGTGGTCATCTGTTTTTAATGGATGAATGGATGAATAACTTAACTTCTCATTGTGAGGCTCATCGACAATTTAATTGACATTTCAATGAGAACCCTCAGGATGGAATTGAAAGAAGATTAATTATCTGATGACTCTCGGCGACGTCGAAGGACACCGGACGAGAGCAACAGCTCAACTCCCTCGCAGCAAAAGCGAGAATTTTTTGTCCTGGATGTGGCACGGGACAGATAAGGAAGACGTGAACGCAGGAAGGCAGATGAGAAGAGGTGCCGGGCGTCTGGAATCAGGCCCGCGCACGTTGGCCCGCTGGCCGTCATGCGTCTGGAATCAGGCATGACATTGGTCAGCAGTACCGAGCGTCTGGAATCAGGCTCGAGTACGGGTCAACGCTCCGAACGCCATGTGCTGGAATCAGGCATGCGCGGGAGGAGGTGCCGGGCGTCTGGAATCAGGCCCGCGCACGTTGGCCCGCTGGCCGTCTTGCGGCTGGAATCAGGCATGGCATTGGTCAGCAGTACCGAGCGTCTGGAATCAGGCTCGAGTACGGGTCAACGCTCCGAACGCCATGTGCTGGAATCAGGCATGTGCGGGAGGAGGTGCCGGGCGTCTGGAATCAGGCCCGCGCTCGCTGGCCCGCTGGCCGTCATGCGTCTGGAATCAGGCATGGTAATGGTCGGCAGCCGAGCGTCTGGAATCAGGCTCGAGTGCATGCCCAGCGCAGGAGCTGTAGCAGTCGTGTGCGGGAGGGTCTTGAGTAGAACGAGCTGGCCTGCTAGCCGGCATGCATCTGTAATCAAGTGCCACCATCTTGAGCAGGAGTGAAGGAACTAACTACGAAGGAAGAATGGAGTCGATAACGGAAGATCAATGGCGGAAAAGGCTTCTGCCGGCGGATGGAGCCCTAGGAGTCGCCTCCGACATGAGACAGGCGTACGACAACCTTGGCTTGGATCCGGCGCAGCCGCTAGCGCCGGCAGATAACTTGTCTGCGGAGCAGAGGCGCCAGCTGATGACGACAGTGTTCTACGAGGTGGTGACTGCGGGGAGAGCGACCGGGTCCGACGCCTTCTTCTGTCGGGAGGGCTTCAGGGTACTTCTTCGGACTCTCGTGAAAGTTGGTGGCCTGAGCGTCACCGAGTTCGTTTCAGTGTACGAGGCTGCGGTGGACATGCGCCACGAAGGCCTGAAGCCGAAGGAGATCTCGGTCTGCCTCAAGATCAGGAAGCTGGTCGAGAGGTTCGAGGTGCAGAAGAGGGACGCCGAGAGAAAGCTCTTTAGCAGCAGGAAACTTCCGGTTGTCGGCGAGTTCTGGTGGAGGAGGCTTGGCCCAAGATGGAGCTGACGGCGGTGTACGGGAAGCCGACGCAGGAGATGGTGGACACCGTCAGGTTCAAGCAAGAGCAGGAGGAGAGGAGCTTTCCCCTGGTCGACTTGAAACGCGCGCCTTGGGTCCCAAGAGATAGGGACTGGAAGGACCCGGAGAACGGCAGCTCCACTCTAGACAGAGGGGACGAGGAGCTCTTCTGGGAGAGCGTCGGCCGGGAACTCGGGAACTCTCTAGGGCGATCAGCACGTCCCTGATGAGAACCGCACCCAAAATTTTCAACCCAAAATTGTGACCAAAATTTTGACCCAAAATATTCGACCCAAAATTTTGACCCAAAATTTTGGTGACCTTTACCCTGCGGAGTAAAGGTTGGCGGAGTCAAGGTCAGCGGAGTCAAGATCGGCGGAGTCAAGGTCGGCGGAGTCGGAGTCAAGGTCCGACGGAGTAAAGGTCGATGGAGTAGAGATCCACCCAAGGCAAAACACTAAAAATGCCGGAGTAAAGATTCGCCAGGGTAGAGACCTGCCAACCTGAGCGATCTCTCTTAATAAAATATTTAAGCGCCGAAGGCGCAACCACCCAATCCAACTTTGTACACACGAAACAGAGATCTTATGAATCAACAAAAAGTGAGCAAAAAGTAGCCTGTAAAACCGGAACAAGTCGGAAACCCCGTCGGGGGAAAGTACGACCTTCAAGTGCTCCAAGGCCAGACGACTGTATAGTTGCAAACGAATCGCAAACGCGCTGAAGTTGGGACTCCCACACACTGAAATCAAGTGCTCCTAGGCAGACGAACTGTTAGTGTTGCGAACGAATCGCAAACACACTGAGATTGGGACCCCACACACTGAAATCGACTGGGAACAACCTGAGCGATCTCTCTTAATAAAAGATTGAAGCGCCGAAGGCGCAACCACCCAATCCGACTTTGTACACGACAACAGGGAATCAGCAGGAAAGTGCACGAAAAGAGATGCTACGGCATACCACTGATCAGCCAACAAGAACTAAGGCCGGCACGGTTCCGAGGCTGTTTCAATGTCCTGTATGGTTCTTGCATATTGTATCAGCGAAAAGTGCACTTCAAAAAGTACCTGAACCTTCCACAGATCGGCAATGACTCCCATACCGCTTCTGGTGCGGCTTCTCTGCTTCCAACATTCCTGTGTGGTGATGTAGGGGGGTTGGGTTTCATCCTCCAAGCGAGTGGATGCAAACACCACTTGTAGCCCACGAATCAGGGTTGTGCTGCCCCGACACTCAAACGACCTTCAAGTGCTTCAAGGCCAGACGACAGTTTAATGTTGCAAACGAATCACAAACACGCTGAAGTTGGCACCCCACACACTGAAATCAAGTGCTCCTAGGCAGACGAATTGTTAGTGTTGCAAACGAATCGCAAACTAACTGATATTGGGACCCCACACACTGAAAATAACTGAGAACAACCTGAGCGATCTCTCTTAATAAAAGATTGAAGCGCCGAAGGCGCAACCACCCAATCAAACTTTGCAAACCCACCAACCCACCCTCACCCACAAGAAATCTGAGATTTGCAAAATCTGAGATGAGTGAGATGGTGTGAGTGAGTGGGGTGGGTTGTGAACGTAGGTGTGTGAGTGGGGTGGATTGAGTGTGGTGAGGTGGGTGGTTAGTGTGTGAGTGAGTGGGGTGGGTTGGTGTGAGTGGGTTGGTGTGTGGTGTGAGGTGTGTGTGGGCCTTTGAAGCGTGGATGATGCCTCTCGCGCTGCTCCCCTTGAGGTTCCTGGCTCATGCCAAAGCGCTGCCGCCCGGATTAAGGGGTTGCGGCATCAGGTGTGGGCCAGGGCCAGGGAGACTGTTCGGAGGGGTCACCACCCACCGTTCGCGGGCTTCGTTACTTCACTGCCCCCGGCTCTCCCCGGCCTTCGTCATCCCGGGCACGGCCATCTCCCCCCGCGTGGGGAATGGACTGGTGCTGTGCCGCGGGTCCTTCCGTGCGTCCTCGCGAAGTCGCCGCTGTCGATGTCGCTGCCGCTGTTGCTGCCGCTGCAGCCGCTGTCGGGCGGTTGGTTGACGATCCCGGTCTGCACCCCGCCCGTTGCGCGTTGGCTTTCTTCTTCTCGGCGTTCGCTAGGATTTGGGGTGGATTGGTGTGAGTGGGTGAGAGTGGGTGGCGGGTGTCAGATTTTGCACGCGCGAAATCTCAGATTTTGCGTGCGCGCGCAAAATCTGAGATTGGCGAACCCAAAAAAAAAATTTGGCTGGGGCCAAATCTCAGATTTTGCGCGCGCGAAATCTCAGATTTTGCGCACACCAAAAATCTCAGATTTTGCACCCCAATCTCAGATTTTGCGCTCATGCAAAAATCTCAGATTTTGCACTCACCCAAAAATCTCAGATTTTAGCATTTTCAAAAATCTCAGATTTTGCGCTCACACAAAAACCTCAGATTTTAGCATTTTCAAAATTTTAGGATCATCTTTTTTGGTCGAAAATTTCGGGTCTACTTTAGACTTTGGCCCAAGCAATCTTGGGTTCAAAATCTCAAAGTCTAAAGTCCCAAAGTCTAAAGTCCTACTTTAGACCTTGGCTACTTTAGACTTTGAGATTTTGAACCCAAGATTGCTTGGGCCAAAGTCTAAAGTCCTACTTTAGACTTTGGGGACTTTAGACTCCCGCCGCGATGGACCCCAAAAAAAATTTTGGAAAAAATAATTGCTCAACTTCCTCAAAAATTACTGCAGAGTTTGTTCCAAACTTTTAAAATTCAAAAAACCCACTTTTTTTCCGGAAATTTTTTTTTTGCCATTTTCAAAAAGACACAAGGTTTTGACCTTGCATGGTAACATGCAGGGTCAAAACCTTGTGTCTTTTTAAAACGCTCCCGCAGGGCCGATGGAGCCCTAAAATTTTTTTGGGGAAAAACGAAATTTTGCTCAACTTCCTCAAAAATTACTGCAGAGTTTGTTCCAAACTTTTAAAACTCAAAAAGCCCAATTTTTTTCCGGAAATTTTTTTTTTGGCCATTTCCAAAAGACACAAGGTTTTGACCCTGCACGGTAACATGCAGGGTCAAAACCTTGTGTCTTTTTAACATGCAGGGTCAGAACCTTGTGTCTTTTTAAAACGCTCCCACGGGGCCGATGGACCCCAAAAAAAAAAATTGGCAAAAAAAAATTTTGCTCAACTTCCGCAAAAATTACCGCAGAGTTTGTTCCAAAATTTAAAATTCAAAAAACCCATTTTTTTCTGGAAATAAAATTTTGGCCATTTCCAAAAAGACACAAGGTTCTGACCCTGCATGTTAAAACGCTCCCGCGGGGCCGATGGAGCCCTAAAAATTTTTTCGGAAAAAAAAAATTTTGCTCAACTTCCTCAAAAATTACTGCAGAGTTTGTTCCAAACTTTTAAAATTTAAAAAACCCATTTTTTTTCCAGAATTTTTTTTTTGGCCATTTCCAAAAAGACACAAGTTGACCCTGCATGGTAAACTGATCCTTTCCATGGTTCACCCATGCGTACCTGACTCGTGATGGTGCATCAGGCACCTGAGCATACTTCTGCCAATAGAACTCGGGAGATGAAGGGTTGAAGAGAACACAGGAATCATCTCTCCTGCTATTCTAGCCGCGTCATACCACAGAGTTTGTTCCAAATTTTTAAAATTCAAAGACCCCATTTTTTTTCTGGAAACAAAATTTTGGCCATTTCCAAAAAGACACAAGGTTCTGACCCTGCATGATACGTTGCTGTGCCATCAGTTGAAATAAACAAGGGGTCTTCTCCCCCCAGTTCAACAATGTTTTCATGAAGGAAAGCAAATAGGAGCAGGAGGGGGAGCAACAATTGGCCAAGTCCAGAGGGGCGGCGGTCCCGATACCATGCAGGGTCAGAACCTTGTGTCTTTTTAAAACGCTCCCGCGGAGCCGATGGACCCCCAAAAAAAAAATTGGCAAAAAAAAATTTTGCTCAACTTCCGCAAAAATTACCGCAGAGTTTGTTCCAAAATTTTAAAATTCAAAAACCCCATTTTTTTTCTGGAAATAAAATTTTGGCCATTTCCAAAAAGACACAAGGTTCTGACCCTGCATGATACCATGCAGGGTCAGAACCTTGTGTCTTTTTAACATGCAGGGTCAAAACCTTGTGTCTTTTTAAAACGCTCCCGCGGCCGATGGAGCCCTAAAAAATTTTGGAAAAAAAAAAAATTGCTCAACTTCCTCAAAAATTACTGCAGAGTTTGTTGCAAACGTTTAAAATTCAAAAAACCCAATTTTTTTCCAGAAATTTTTTTTTTGCCATTTTCAAAAAGACACAAGGTTTTGACCCTGCATCTGCCGTCTCATGAGACCTTATCAATACCTTTTTTGCCCATTTCTGGGTTGCGCCCTTATCTCGACCTTTTTGAGCTGCGCCCTTATCTCCACCTTTTTGGCCCGTTTTTGGCTTGTTCCCTTATCTCGACCTTTTTTGGGGGTTGTTCCCTTATCTCGACCTTTTTTGAGGGTTGCGCCCTTATCGGTAACGTCGCATGAGACCTTATCGGTACCTTTTGGGGGTTGCGACCTTATCGGTACCTTTTTGGGGTTGCGACCTTATCGGTACCATGCAGGGTCAAAACCTTGTGTCTTTTTGGAATGGCCAAAAAAAAAATTCCAGAAAAAAAATGGGTTTTTTGAATTTTAAAAGTTTGGAACAAACTCTGCAGTAATTTTTGAGGAAGTTGAGCAAATTTTTTTTTTTCCGAAAAATTTTTTAGGGCTCCATCGGCCCCGCGGGAGCGTTTTAAAAAGACACAAGGTTTGGACCCTGCATGGTACCATGCAGGGTCAGAACCTTGTGTCTTTTTAAAACGCTCCCGCGGGGCCGATGGACCCCAAAAATATACGTTCTCTCACTGGTCAAAATGAGAGAAAAACGGAAAAACTCACTGGTAGTGAGTTTTTTTTTATCGGGTTGAGGGGGCCTTGTGTGAGCCCCGAGGGGCTGGGAAATGGCGCCGTTCCCGATGGCGTCCTACTCGGACGCCAACTCGACCTTTTTTGATTCATTCCACCTACAGGACGCCAACTCGACCTTTTTTGATTCATTCACCTCTCGGACGCCAACTCGACCTTTTTTGATTCACAAATTTTAGGACGCCAACTCGACCTTTTTTGGACCTTTTGAATCAAGACGCCATCCACACCTTATTCCTGTATACTTCACCTGTAGGACGCCAACTCGACCTTTTTGGTCATAGGGGGGGGTCATATAGGGGTCATATGGGGGTCATATGGGGGTCATATGGGGGTCATATGGGGGTCATATGGGGGTCATATAGGGGTCATATGGGGGTCATATAGGGGTCATATGGGGGTCATATGGGGGTCATATAGGGGTCATATGGGGGTCATATGGGGGTCATATGGGGGTCATATAGGGGTCATATGGGGGTCATATGGGGGTCATATGGGGGTCATATAGGGGTCATATAGGGGTCATATCATGCAGGGTCAGAACCTTGTGTCTTTTTAAAACGCTCCCGCGGAGCCGATGGACCCCAAAAAAAAAAGTTGGAATTTTTTTTTTTTGCTCAACTTCCTCAAAAATTACTGCAGAGTTTGTTCCAAACTTTTAAAATTCAAAAAACCCATTTTTTTTCCAGAATTTTTTTTTTTGCCATTTTCAAAAAGACACAAGGTTTTGACCCTGCATGATATGGGGTCATATAGGGGTCATATGGGGGTCATATGGGGGTCATATGGGGGTCATATAGGGGTCATATGGGGGTCATATGGGGGTCATATAGGGTCATATAGGGGTCATATAGGGGTCATATGGGGGTCATATGGGGGTCATATAGGGGTCATATGGGGTCATATGGGGGTCATATAGGGGTCATATGGGGGTCATATGGGGGTCATATGGGGGTCATATAGGGGTCATATGGGGGTCATATGGGGGTCATATAGGGGTCATATGGGGGTCATATGGGGGTCATATAGGGGTCATATGGGGGTCATATAGGGGTCATATGGGGGTCATATAGGGGTCATATGGGGGTCATATGGGGGTCATATGGGGGTCATATGGGCAGTGTGGGCCCTGTGCCGATTGTGCCGATTGTGCCGAAAAAAACGTGCCGGGCACCTGTGCCGGCACGATTTTCGGCACACCGGCACAACGAGCCGTCATAGCAAAATGGTACCAAAATTATACCACCTCGATACCATGAACATAGCTAAAAGTGGAAGTCGACACATCATGAAGATCCAGTTTTCACAATTTTCAGTTTTTTTTGGGGGGGACCCCCCCCCCCCCCCCAAATTTGGGGGTGGGGGGGTGCCCCACCAGGTAGCACGAGTGCCTCTGCAATCGTGGGTGTTGTTGGAGCCACCGGCAGCCACGAGTAGCCACCAGCCAGTAGCCACGAGTAGCTACCGGTAGCCACCAGTAGCCACACGCAGCCACCGGCAGTAGCCACCAGGAGCCACCAGTAGCCACCAGCAGTAGTCACTAGGAGCCACTAGCAGCCACGAGTAGCCACCAGCCAGTAGCCACGAGTAGCTACCGGTAGCCACCAGTAGCCACACGCAGCCACCGGCAGTAGCCACCAGGAGCCACCGGTAGCCACTAGCAGCCACCAGTAGTCACCAGCAGCCACGAGTAGCCACCAGCCAGTAGTCACCAGCAGCCGCGAGTAGCCACGAGTAGCTACCAGTAGCCACCGGTAGCCACCGGTAGCCACCAGTAGCCACACGCAGCCACCGGCAGTAGCCACCAGGAGCCACCAGTAGCCACTAGCAGCCACGAGTAGTATTGATTTATCAGGGGAATTCTACTAGGTAAAACAAACGACCCTTAGGACACCTCGGTGCGCACTTGGATCGCGGGGGAAAATTTTCCTTACAATATGGCCGCATCTCCGTTTCGTCATTCTGGCACGTCCAATGGGTGGACGACCTTCGCTTTTCCGGCTTCGTGGCGTGACAGGCTCACAGAGCGGTTTGGTGAGCTTTCGGAACCCTCACGTCGGGTGCGGCTGAGTGACTTGGAGGCCGCGGTTGAGCCGTGGTTCGCGGGGATTCCGGCCGATTTGCAGCTGGTGGCGGCGCGAGGGTTCGTGGCGGAGCTTCTCGGTGTGGAGGAGGACGAGGAGTTGAGGAACCTCGCGCCGTGGAAGGTTGCCGCCACGTTGGTCGAGATTCACGGCCTGGACGGGGCAAAGTTCGACGACATCTTGGCGACGGGAAAATGGAGGGAGATGGTGCCCCCACCGTGCTTGCAGCCCTCCGACCAGCAGCGACCGACCGCCACCGAGCAGCTGCTCCTTCAGCAACAGCATCAGATCCAAATGCAGCAGCAGCAGCAGGCCGACATGATGGCCATGCTGATGCGGATGCAGCGACAGCTGCAGGCCCTGGAGGGGAAGCAGGATCGGCCCTATACACCGCAGCCGGGTGCGACATCGGCGGCATGTGATGCGTTGCCCTTCCCGCCAGCGGACCCCCCCGCAAGGTCCCCCAAGGTGGCGCTATACCCTGAAGACGCGACGGACGTTCGCGAGTGGCAGGCGGCAATGGAGAGCGACGTCGCAAGGCTGGTGAGTGACCTTCGTCACAAATACATGGGAGGCTTGCAATCGGAAGCCCTCGTGGGGGCATTCGAACGTTTGAGGGATTGGGTGCACGGAGTGGCCCAAGGCGGGGGCTGGGTGGAAAACCCTGAGATCGTCCGGTTGGGGAACAGTTTGTTCCAGGAAGTACAGTTCCAGTACTACTGGAACGTGAAGCATATTCCTCGGGCGCAGCTTATGCGTGAGTTGGCGATGACATCGGACAATCCGATGCAGAAGGCGGTCGCCAAGGTCGAGGGGGATATGGCAAAGAGGGGCAAGTGGGACGCCCGTCCTCGCAGCGGAGGCAAAGGGGGAAAAAAGGGCCAGGGAAACGCCAAACCCTGGGGAAAGTGACTGGCCCTCCCCAGGGGTCTCTGGGGGACCGACTACCCTCTGCCAGTATCCAACCATCAACCAAGGGTCCCTCTTCCGACCCGAGCAACGTATTCCCTACGCGAACCCGAGTCTCGGCCAAGAATCCCTCCTCCGACCCGGGTCGCGTATTCTCTTCGCGACGATCCGCAGGCAAGTTTACCCGCAAACATGAAAGCCAGCTCTTCGCCCTGTCACGGATCCACGCCCGCGGCCGCAGGGCAGCCAGCACCCCGAATCCAACCCCTATTCCCGCTTTCGACGATCGGCCAGCAAATTTACGCCGTTGTGGCGAGCAAGACCGGGGCCCCGATCTCACGCGGTGTACGGAAGAGGCACAGGGAGCGCGTGGTTACACCGACAGAGGCAATCCAGCGCTTGCACCAGTTTGTTGTGAAGGCGTGGGCGGATTCGACTCTGCAGGAACGTCAGAATTTGTGGCGGCGCTTTCACAGGTGGGCGGCGGACAATGGCCTGCCTACGGACCCGAACACAGCCACGCTTTTTGTTATGGCTACGCAGGTGGAGCCCCAGGGTATGCTGGGGTATGCCCGGAATTTGTCGGCGGTTTTCGGCCATTTTGGGGAGAATGCGCGCCCATTGCATTCGCTTATGACGGTTCTACGGGGTTCGGGGGGCAGTATCCCGTTGGAACAGGCGATCCCGGTCCCGAGGGACGTACTGATGGAGTGGGCGTTCCGGCAGGCGCCAGGGGTGCGTGCGGCTGTATTGATTGCGTGGAAAACGGCGGCGCGATGGGGGGAGGTCCATACCCTGTCCCGGGCGTCGTTTCCCCTGTTGACGGACGCGGGCATAGTGGTGGATTGGAATACCCTGCCGAAGGGCCGTCGAAGGAATCCCTTTTGTCGGAGCAAGGTGGTAGAGATTCGGGGGCCATTGACACGGGAAATTTCGGTTTTGCTGCGGGGCATGGGCAATTTTCGCCAGTTGTGCACGGTGACGACGGACCAGCTGGACGAGCTTTTGAAAGCCGACGAGAAGATGCGCCGGTATTCGGCGCACAGCGTGAAGCGGGGCGCGGTCGACCACCTGATGGCGGCAAAGGCCGGGGGGGCCCCGTTCCCCGCGCACTTGATCTCCCGTCTGGCGAAGCACGCCAACGAAGTGGACCCGACGGTGTCAGACATGACCATCCGGTACACGACGGATTCGGTAGCTCTGGCGCGCGTGCTGCAGACCGGCGAGGTGACGATGTTCCTCTGACGAAGGGGGTTCGCGCGGTGCGACTTCGCCTCGCAGACGACCAAGCCAGTCCTGAGCGCTTCGTGCAGCAACACCAGCGGTACTCGATACTTCGGAGGGGGAAAAGGACCCGGTTGCCGAAGAATGACGCGGAGAAGTCGGCGCCATTGCATGTCGACTCGGTGCCCCCGATCAATGTCGACGTGCTGCGGAAGCGGATGAACCCGCAAACGCGGAAACGATTTGACGAAACCTGGTCGCGGACGTTTTTTCCTCATGCGCATGGCAGAACGAAGTCTTCTCCCCCACGTCCCTCTAGATTTGCTTCAGCACATGCAAGGGAATTGCAGGCGCACGGGATTGCTCAGCGCGGTCGTGGGCCTAACGGCCTCCTCAATGTCCCGTTCACCGTTGTGGAGGAGAAAGAAGGGGCGCTTCGTCAGCGCTTTATTCTCTGGACGTACGACGCCAACGCTGTGGTCGAGACGGACGGTTACCAGGCACATGTCCCGCTTCAGCATGTCTCTCAGTACCTCGAGGCGGTCAGCGAGGAGTGTGGCTCGACGCGAGACTTCCGGTGTGGGTTCTACGGCATCGAGATTCCGATCGCCTCTCGCGGACTCTTCGCATTCCAAGATGATGCAGGAGAGTGGTGGGAGTTGACGAGGCTGCCGATGGGACATTCCTGTGCGCCGGAGCTGATGCACACGGTGGCGTCGACGGCGGCGGGGCACCCGGAATACGTCGACGGCCAGTACGCGGTGTCCTCGGACGTGGTAGTTCACGTGTGGGTGGACAACATCCGGTACGCAGGGCCGCACGATCTAGTGCTGGCGGTGACGTCGCGGTTGGACGAGCTCGCTTCGGAAGCTGGCATGACGTGGAAGGCCGCCGACACGCAGACGGCTGCGCAACGCTACGAGTTCATCGGCGTTGAGTGGAATCACGCCGACGGAACAGTGGGCGTATCGCGCAAAATGCGGTCGCGGTTGCAACGTGCAGAGGACGCCATCGAAGGGGGTTCAATGACGGCCTCGGATGTGGAGTCCCTTGCTGGCCGTCTCCTTCACGCCTCGGCCATCACCGGCGTATTTGTGGGCGAGTTTTACTTCGTCTTGAAGTTCTTTCGCAGGGTGACGAACGCGTTGAACCGGGGCGAGAAGGCCGTAGATGAGAAGGTCGTCCTCTCCGACGGCATACGGCGGTCGCTCCCCGTATGGCTGCGACGGGTTGCGCGGCGACGTGCCGTGCCTGTTGCCGCGCAGACGCCGGAGTTGGCGGTTTTTGTTGACGCCAGCCTGGATGGTTGGGGCGGTGTACTCGTGGATGTCGACACCAACGACATGGTTGTAGTGGGTGCGCGGTGGAAGAGAGCCGAAAGGCGTTTCCACATCAACGAGTTGGAAGCCATGGCTTTGGAGAGGTCCGTAGCGGCCATCACACCAGCGCACGCGGGCTCCACGGTGTCCATTGTTGTGGACAATACTTCTGTGCAGGGGGTAGCCCGCAAAGGATCATGCCTGCGTTCGCAGGTTCTCAACGACTCTGTCGTGCGTGCATTGTTGTGTTTGCAGCGACTGAATATTGCATTTTCAGTTCGTTGGGTGAAGAGCGCGGGTAATCCTGCTGATCTGCCATCGCGGGTCCCGGTAACGTCTCTCACCGATAAGAATATCGCGGACATTTCACTTGCGGTCCGGGATTTTTTAACTGGCGAGATGGGTTTGGTGGCGTGACCTCCGGGGCTAGCCCGTTCGCTCACTTTCTGCGGCTAGCTCGGGGGGTAACCCCATCGTATGTGACCTCTCGTGTTTTCTCCGTTCATTGCTTGCGTCTCAGGAGTGCGTGAACGACGGAGAATTCTATTGATTTATCAGGGGAATTCTACTAGGTAAAACAAACGACCCTTAGGACACCTCGGTGCGCACTTGGATCGCGGGGGAAAATTTTCCCACCCGCCCTCCCTGCAACTCTGTTTATCATTTTCTGCCTTCGACGGCCGTGCGGCCATGGATACCCTCGTGCGAGGGTGCACTTTCTTGCTGGATACCAGCTTCCGTTGCTTCGGCGGCGAGATCCGTGGGGCATGGGTTCCCACCCTCCGTCCCCCGTGACCTCCGGGGCTAGCCCGTTCGCTCACTTTCTGCGGCTAGCTCGGGGGGTAACCCCATCGTATGTGACCTCTCGTGTTTTCTCCGTTCATTGCTTGCGTCTCAGGAGTGCGTGAACGACGGAGAATTCCCACCATTAGTCACCAGCAGCCACCAGGAGCCACCGGCAGCCACCGGCAGTAGTCACGAGCAGCCACGAGCAGCCACCAGTAGTCACCAGCAGCCGCGAGTAGCCACGAGTAGCTACCAGTAGCCACCAGTAGCCTCCGGTAGCCATTAGCAGCCACGAGTAGCCACCATTAGTCACCAGCAGCCACCAGGAGCCACCAGGAGCCACCAGGAGCCACCGGCAGCCACCAGTAGCCACCGGCAGTAGTCACCAGCAGCCACTAGCAGCCACGAGTAGCCACCAGTAGTCACCAGTAGTCACCAGTAGTCACCAGCAGCCGCGAGTAGCCACGAGTAGCTACCAGTAGCCACCGGTAGCCACCAGTAGCCACACGCAGCCACCGGCAGTAGCCACCAGGAGCCACCGGTAGCCACTGGTAGCCACTAGCAGCCACGAGTAGCCAGCATTAGTCACCAGGAGCCACGAGTAGCTACCAGGAGCCACCAGTGGCCACCAGCAGCAACCAGTAGCCACGAGTAGGCACCGGCAGCCACCAGCAGCAACCAGCAGTAGCCACCGGCAGCCACCACTAGCCACCAGCAGTCACTGGTAGCCACCAGCAGCCGCGAGTAGCCACGAGTAGCTACCAGTTGGCACCAGGAGCCACCGGCACCAACCGGTCGGCACCAGTAGTAGCCACCGGTAGCCACGCGTAGCCACCAGAAGTCACCGTGGCTATTGGTAGCTACTCGTGGCTACTCGCGGCTGCTGGTGACTACTGGTGGCTACTCGTGGCTGCTAGTGGCTCCTGGTGGCTACTGCCGGTGGCTGCGTGTGGCTACTCGTGACTGCTGGTGACTACTGATGGCTGCTAGTGGCTACCGGTGGCTCCTGGTGGCTACTGCCGGTGGCTGCGTGTGGCTACCGGTGGCTACTGGTAGCTACTCGTGGCTACTCGCGGCTGCTGGTGACTACTGGTGGCTGCTCGTGGCTGCTGGCTGCTGGTGACTACTGCCGGTGGCTACTGGCGGCTGCCGGTGGCTTCTGGTGGCTCCTGGTGGCTGCTGGTAGCTACTCGTGGCTGCTGGTGACTACTGGTGGCTACTCGTGGCTGCTAGTGGCTCCTGGTGGCTACTGCCGGTGGCTGCGTGTGGCTACTGGTGGCTACCGGTGGCTACTGGTAGCTACTCGTGGCTACTCGCGGCTGCTGGTGACTACAGGTGGCTACTCGCGGCTGCTGGTGACTACAGGTGGCTACTCGTGGCTGCGAGTGGCTGCTGGTGACTACTGCCGGTGGCTTCTGGTGGCTCCTGGTGGCTGCTGGTGGCTGCTGGTAGCTACTCGTGGCTGCTGGTGACTAATGGTGGCTACTCGTGGCTGCTAGTGGCTACCGGTGGCTACTGGTAGCTACTCGTGGGACATCTTGTACTGGAGCGGGAACTTCTTGTAGAGCTCGCTCTGCTCAGTGGTTTGCAATGTTGGTGATGGCCTCTTGGGCGGAACCTACTTGTGCTCCAATAACACCCACGATTGCAGAGGCACTGGGCTGCACAGTGCTACCTGGTGGGGCACCCCCCCACCCCCAAATTTGGGGGGGGGGGGTCCCCCAAAAAAAAAACTGAAAATTGTGAAAACTGGATCTTCATGATGTGTCGACTTCCACTTTTAGCTGTGTTCATGGTATCGAGGTGGTATAATTTTGGTACCATTTTGCTATGACGGCTCGTTGTGCCGATTGTGCCGCTGTGCCGGCACAGCGGCACGCGGCACACTGTGCCGGGAGTGTGCCGCGTGCCGGCACAGGGCCCACACTGATATAGGGGTCATATAGGGGTCATATGGGGGTCATATGGGGGTCATATGGGGGTCATATGGGGGTCATATAGGGGTCATATAGGGGTCATATAGGGGTCATATGGGGGTCATATGGGGGTCATAT